>PVHP010027615.1:0-23689 GCA_004024765.1 Zapus hudsonius | reverse complement strand
AAAAAAAAAAACCCTTAAATGGCCTCTGTAGGGGAACTCAAACCCCACAATGCAAACATCTGACTTTTTCTTTATGCATCTTTCAAAAAGAGATGAGAAGGAAAGAGGGGAAAGATTGTCTATTTTTATCCACGGAACAAGGTCATGAGTTATGTCAGTTAAACCCAAGCCCCATCTTTTAAAAATGGTTCCATATAATATAGAAACTTTTTCTTTCTTTTCTTTTTTTCTTTTTCTTTTTTGGCTACAATGCAAGAGTGATGTGGGCTCTGTAACTATTATTTTCCTGGTTGGTGACGAGGGTCTGAATTCTTGGTTGACATTTCTGAAATAAATATAGCTGCTGGAGCCCTAGCATTCTGATTTAGAAAGCTGACTACATTAGGAGAAAATTAACCTTTTCAAAAAGCCACTGTTCTAAGGAATGATTTTAATCAAATGAGTTTTAAATGTTGTACCTGCATATGGAATTTTTGGCGAGATTGTAACTCCCTGGTGATCTACTTTTTGAGCAGGAAAATAACATCAGATAAATTATGGGTAAAGTAACTACGGAAATTATAAGGAGGATGTGAAATGGAGCTCAGATATTTTAACCAAAATGGGTTTTTTTTATAGTAACATCAGTTCCAAATCAAATAAACTGATTTTAAGTGTTTTGGAACTATACAAAGGGAAATATCATGTTTTAGCATCCAGTAAATTATATGTTTGCTGTTGGAATCCCCCATGATACTGCTATTTATTCATGTTTCCTATTTGACAGGTACTTATACTGTGAGAAATGCAAACACTGAGGGCAAGGCTAGGGAACTCCTGCAGAGGAGTGCAGACTATTGCATACAGCACACTGTTGCAATATTAGCACCTTCGATATGTACTCAACATTTACACTAAAATACAGTGCTTGTGATTTTCATTCCATAAATTCAAGTATGCATCATGTATTTCTTTTAACTCCTCTTTTTACTTCTCAATTCGCTTAAGAACATTCATGCCATCTACAAGCCAAGGAATGCTAAAGATGACCAGGATTCCTGGCAGCTGAAGAGGGGAGAAAGGGTGCGTCTTTGCCTCCAGTATGTGGAAGATACATGGCATCTTGACCTCAGACTTTCAGCTTCTCAAGCTGCTGTTCTAATCCATGCATCCATGGTCCTTTCAAATGGCAGTCCTAGGAAAGTAATTAAGGGCCTTATACTACCAAAGGGGTTAGGTGGGGTGGTAGGCCACTGGCCACTGGTCTTCTGGTCATATAGTTACTGGTGAGTAGGTCACTATCCCTGTTTATGTGAACATACAGGACTGGTGACATACTCTTAGTATACTGTTCTCAGGACTCAGGTACATTTTAGAAGCAAACACTCAGCCTGACTCTGTTATCTTCACCTGAAATCTCTAGTGGTTCCCTGTAAGGAAGGCTGTAACATTCTCTGGAGTTCTGCACAGAAGGTCAATGCCCACAGAGTAATTTTTTATGTTGGTGTGTGTGTGTGTGGGGGTTAATTCCTTTCTCTGACTGTGCTTCTAGATGATCCTCTTTCTTCTGTCAGGTCTATGTCCCCTCTTTTCCTCTCAAGACATATATTTCCTTAAGACATTATTTGCCTTTTGGAAAAGAGGAAGAAAGGCATTTTCCTGTTTCCCATCCCTGAGGCCAAGAAGTCACAAGTAGTGGAGAAGTAAACTGAACAAGGAGAAGATAGAAACTCCAGGAGGACTAGCTTATGAAGCAGCTCGTCAGACAATTACCCAGGCACAAAATGATTAACAAGGCTACATTACAATTTCCAGTGAATTATTAACTCTTCTTAAATTGTGGGAATAAATTTAGCAGATTGAGGCTGAACAGAGAGATTAAGAGAGAGGTATTTAATGTGATATTTCGGTGATCAGAGAAACGATCTCTTCAAGTTTCCATTTTAGCATATTTTGGGGACATGAATAATTGACTTACTTAAAAATATATATGTATATATGTATGTACATATATGTATATATAGATAGATAAGGTTGAATAGGCATCATGTATATATTATATATATATGACAAGAATATTGATTTTTTATTTTGTTTATTCATTTTAAAGCAGAGAGATACAGAGAGAGAGAGAGAAAGAGAGAGAGAGAGAGCAAGCACCAGGGCCACCACCTTGTGGATCTGGTTTATGTGGGTCCTGGGGAATTGAACCTGGGGCCTTAGGCACTGGAGGCAAGTGCTTTAACTGCTGAGCCATCTCTCCAGCCCAAGAATATTGATTTTTTTAAGACAGTCAAAGGGAACTGAAAACAAATGAAGAGCCAATTATTTTGGCTTTCTAATTCAGTGATTCCAAAGTTAACTATAAATATATGCAAATATATATTTTCCAAACCTCCAGACATTGCCAGCTGGAGTAAGACCAAGCAATCTGTGATTTATTTGTAAGAGTTATCAGGTGTCAGGTGTGATGGCTTGCACCTGGAATTCCAGCACTTGGGAGGTAGGGACAGAAGAATTGGGAGTTCAAGGTAATCCTTAGCTACATACCAAGTTCAAAGCCAGCCTAAGCAGCATTACATTCCCCTCTCCACACACACCACAACTAAATGGGTGCATTTGGAGAAACCCTAATCTAAAGAGCAATGATTGTTGACATACGGGAAGTGCTAATAGACATCTGCACTTGGTGTCTCCTGCCATTCCAAAACCATCAGATAAATTAGGCCTCTGCCCTATCAGAAATAGCTCTAGAGATTCCTCCTGCACGCACTTTGTTGCAAATCCACAATTTAAATTTAAACTGAACTTGTTAGCTTCTTCTATATAAATCTTTACTACTATCTCATAAGGTTCGTAAGGAAGATTTCTTGTCATTTTAAAAAGGAGAAACTGAGCTTGTTTCTAAGTGACAGCACAAGTCAATTACTAGGACACTCATTTGTGAGTATCTTTCAGCAGATTAGGTTCAGATATGTCCTTTGAGTGTCTATGTCCTCAACTGACACGATGTAGTCCTCTTCATTTGATGTAATTAGCCTGTGTGAAAATCATAAAGTATCCTAAATTAATCCTGCCATTTGGAAATTTAAAGGGCACGTTTTCAATGGAGGCCCGTTTTCAGTACAAGAATCCCATCTACTTCAGGAAGAATAGCAAACAGCATATGGATGTGAGTGAGGGAAGTATTCCTACCACACTGCTCTTTCCTATTCAGGCCAACTGGGCAGTGTGCACCAGTACTAGGCAAAACTCAGACCAGTGTACATACTATGACTGGAAGTTGATCCAGGAGGTTTAGGAAGACACAAGACAGTCTCTCCAGGTGCTGGAATTTTCACAGGACAGTTCAGTTAAGGTAGTGATATACCTCATAGGAAGAGCTGAACAAGAAGACGCTGTTGAGTTAGTTAATAAAGTGACAGGAATGGACTGGACTGAGCACAGAGCACAGTCCAGGAAGCTAAGTTCTGGGAAGGTCGTCAGGGAAGAAAAGAAAGGAACGACAAGCATCTGAAGCTTCTCTCTTGCTCAGAAGTTGTGCTATTAGGATTGTTTGTAAGAAGTAACCAGACCTGGTAGGTGGTGCCCGCTAAGCTGCCAATAGATGCTGAGTGCCCTTTGTGGGTTGGCTCTGTGCTCATCCATGTGGAGGCCAGAGGAGCTATACCATCTGCCAGCGTGCCATCTGGGAGGAGTGTCAGAGTGGTAGGAAGCAACATAAAGCTTGAAAAGACTATCAGCTGGGACCTCGGGGCTACCTGTTTTTCCTCTGTTCCCAATCCCAGGGGATAAACTTGTTTGGGAGGCACATTGCTAACAGGTGCATCCCAGACATCCCCAGGATGCTGTAAGTGGTCCTGTCTTCTCATGTGGTGTTTCTCCCACTAACTTGCTGGTTAAGGAGCTTTCTGCTTTGCTTTGACTTCCTAAGTCTGTCTTTACAAAGTCACCTAAGTCTGTCTTTACTGTTCTTCACTTTTGCTCAGAGACACACATCTGGCTGCTCTGCTACAGTTCAGGTTTAAACACAGAGCATTCATGAGAATGAGCAAGGCTCTCAACTGCAGAATATGTCCAGGAAGCACTTCTGAGAAGGTTGCCTAAGACATACTCTTTCTATCAGTCCCGCTCTTCTCCTTCAGGGCTGATTGGATCCTAATTTGGTGTGGAGTATCTTTAAACCTTTCCTAAATTCGTTACCTTTTTTGTAGTAAGATTATTCTCAAATTGCTAAAAGGAATGAAAGAAAACAGGGCTAATTTGCTCAGTGAAAAGATGAATATGTTTTAAGCAAATCAGTGTCATTCAGTCTGGATTTTATCTTTTTGCTGTTTGAGACAGGGTCTGAATTCCAGGCTAGCCTGGAACTCACTACAAATCCTAGCTGACCTCAGAATTGTGGTGATGCTCTTCCTCACTTCAACATTCTGAGGGCTGAGATTATAGAAGGCATGGGTTACCATGCCTCACTGGATTTTATCTTCTCCGTAACTGGGGCTGGTAGAAGCATGAGGCAGGTTGACAGCGTTGTGTGGGACGTGCATTGAACATTCTGAGGGGATGTCTTTTATACAGTCATCTTTGGTAATGACAGAGTGACTCACCTTGCTACAGGGGAGTCTAATCTCACAGGAGGGATTTTCCAAAATTAGATGCTTACATGAGGATGAATTCTGTGAGAATTCGAGGAGATCGTCATTGTTAAAATGCAGTTCTCCTGTTATGGCTGTCATGATTTCAACTGTACCATATTTCACATAAACACATAGCTGACTCCTGCCCAATCTTTGTTCCCAATCTCAGGCAATAACTGCTTTTAGCTCTTTGACTTGTTCCTTAGACTTTCCTCAGTATTTCAAAATTGCTTATTTAACTTCTTTCACTTCATTTTCTTTTAGCTATTATCTTTCAACTCCCTATTTACTCAGGAACATGAGAATTCAGCCCACTTAGACACCCCCTGCATTCCATCCCACCTTCCTAATAGACTATATCATTATTTCAAGCTGGGTCAAAATTCAGTGTTGGTATTGTTCCATATATGATATTTAGTCACAGCTGAGTCGTGTGGTACACAATTATGTCTCCTTTCCTGGGTGACATCTTGTTTCTCCTGCTAATGCCTGTTTTTTGGTTAGCTCAATTATCTGTGTACATATCAGCGATCATCCTTAATTCTCCAGAAAAAGCGGAGAACCCTACTGCTGACATACATCAGGTTCCAACATGGCCTGATGACTCCAGGCCTGCCATCATTCCCAGATCCCAAATCATTTTTCTCAGTGTCTTGAAGTCCTTGCTCCATGGTTTTCTCCAGCCTAATTTTGGCATTGAATAATGCTATGACAAGCTGACTTGGGAACCCTTGTGACACTCTGTTTTATCAGGGTGCTTTTTAGGACCTTGAGATGGGTTTTTTTCTTCCTCTTGGTGCATTGCTTTTGTTCTTTCTCCTTTAACTCCTTTTGAGTCCCTCCTTGGGCCATTTCTTTGTTTTCTGACTTCTCTTTTAGACTTTCTAAAGTCACCTGCGTTTACACTCATATTTTGACAAGACCCGAGAAACCATGGACATGATGGATTTGATTCTCGTGCAAGAATTGGCAGATTGAGGCCAGAAGCTTATTTGTAATAGGGCTTGAGGTAAGTTTTTAATACCGTTAAACCTGGAAGGAAATCACAAGAATACTATTTCATGACACACGAAACTGTTTTTACTTCAACGAATTTTCTGTAAAGAGCAGAGTGAATGGGTCCTAGTTACTGAGATTCCTGTGTAAGAAACTCCCCAGCCTTCCCCTGCAAAGGTTTGTATTTTTCATTAAGAATCTTTCTGACCTTTTCACAGTCCTGATTCTGACTAAGAGCAAACCTAGGCACTGAAGCAACAGTTCAACCTCCTTTCCCCTCTAGCCTGCTTCTACCAAAACAATTTGAAAAACAATAGTGCCTCCTGGGCCATCCCTAAACTGTACTAAGATCTGGGAGTCCCACAGAGGCCTGTGGGAAGCCCTGTGTTACAGAGTTATAAAGGAAGTACTCTTTGGGGTTGGGGAGATGAGCAGAACAAGGGAAGCTGGGTGATCCTATGTAAGAAGTCAAGGACCATAATTAGAGCAGAGCCTCCTGGGAAGTGGCTAAGAAAGAAGGGCTGTGCACATTGGTGAACCCGCTTCTTACAACCTATTACGAGTTTTCTCTTCTGAAAAATGACTTTACTTCTTTATTGTTGTGGTTGTTTGTGTGTGTGGATGGGCGGGGATGGCACCCCTATGCGCAACTGCAGTGGAAAGCACTCACGTCTTGTCTTGCGTCTCTTGGAGTCTCTTTTCTCACTGCAGTTTATGATGCTCTGATGATTCTTTGTTTTCTGCCTCCCTTTGAGACATGCATTAATCCTGCACATGGCCACAGCCACTGTTTACATGGGATCTGAAAATTTAAACTGTGGTGGACTCAGGTCCTCTCAGGCCATCATACTTGGGTAGGGCGCACTTAATCAGTGAGTCATCTCTCCAGACCCTCGACTTTACTTCTTGATAGTGAGGGCCAGGCCTGGCCAAATGTGTACTAATGCAATGTGTACCTAGTGCTGGCTCAGTAGGGGAAGGTACTCGTATTTTCTAGATGAACGGTCTCTTAAATATCTATCCCTGGACATCAATAAACAACATCCTATGCCTTCTTATCACATTTAGTTAGCTCCATTTCCAAATTTCCTCAGAGGGCCCTCATGCTCTGGCCTCTTCCAGGAGTGTGGTTTTACTCTGTTCGCCCTGCTCCACCCACCCCAGCTCCTCCACTCTCCTTGAACAGGCTGAGCCGGTTTACTTCTTAGACTTTTTGTCTTTGTTCTCCTCTCTGCCTCTTTCCTCACTCTTTGGATGACTCAGTCCTGCACTTCGTTCGGGTTCTTGCTCACCTGTCATCTCCAAAGTCTCACCTAACCATCCCTCTGAAACGGTCCCCACCCATCACCTGCCACTCTAACGCTCTAACTGAGTTGGGTTTGGTCTGTTGGTTTCCTCTGCTCTCTCTGGACTGCAGAGACACATCCCTGCGGATTATAGCTCACAGCATCCGTTGTCAGTTGGCTTCTAGCCAAGTTTTACTAATGAGAGATATTACTCTTTGGTCAGTGGGCATGAGGGTGAGGCCAGGGAAGGATGAAGGAGGAATTCAGGAGAATTCTCCCTTTTTTAGGGCATCAGAAATGGCTGGATCTTCTCCATTGTTGCCAGCATCCGAAAAGTGGCCGTGGCTTTGGGGCATTAGTCATAATATTTTTCTTTTTCTATAGCCTGAGAAGCAATAGCAAATCTCCAGGTTACATTATTGCCACCTGTTTTCTCTTGGGTCATCACTGTAACTCATTCTCCACATAAGACTCTCACCTTTTGATTGGACTACTATTTTCCCAGCTTGATAGTGCTTCCCTGTTCTGTATTTTCCAAAAACATTTATCACTTTGTGTTATTGTATTATTATTGCTTTCCTTGTTTATTTTCAGTTTGACCCATTAGAATGTCAATGTCAATTCTGCAAGTATACCAATAGTATTGTTTGGGGACTCTGAGCAAACATTTCATTTTGAACTAGAGGGCCATGAATTTACCACATCCTGATCAGTCCCCAGGCAAAAAGACAGATCATATGTGATCCTAATGGAAGGTAATGCTGACAGCTGTAGGCACATTCAGAAAGGCAGAGTCCAGGCAAATAGTACACAGAAAAGTGGGCTATGTTCAGAAGTTCCCAGCTGCAAGGTACAGTGCATAAATTCTGGCTCCACGAGCCCTTTGAGAGGGAGCGAACTGGACCTGTGGAGAGGATGCGATACATGGGAGACCCGTGGGCACATCAGGAGAAAGGGGCCACAGAGTGTGGTGGGGGGCACTTCCTGTTACGGTGGACAGGTGCGAAGTCCTGTATAAAAACAAAGCTAATGTGACTAACTAATACAGCTATATGTGAATACCTTAATGTATACACAAGTGTTAAACTACTTGAAAATATCAAAACTAACCCCATGCTCTGTTTTCTTCTAAAAATTTGACATATATTGCTAGATTATTGGTTTGCTTTAAATAGAACATATCAGTGAAATAAATAAACAGGTAAATATCAATCTCAGGCACTGACTAGGAATCTAGGAGGAGTAAGTATAGCTGCTTTGCTGGCCACATGATGGAGGCAAACGGAGAGTGCTCCTTCCGTTCTCACAGAGACTGTGTGAGCAAACTAAGCTAGGTCTCTCCTTCACTCTTCACCTCAGGTGTGGCTGGTTGTCACTTCATGTCCAGGGATTATTTAGGAGTATGAGTATGAATTTGCAAGCAGGGAAAATTGTTTGGATATAGTTATAAATTATTCTAACTTTACTGGGTTATGATTATGAAAGGGGCCTATTAAAAGAATCTCCACTTTCGCTCAGAGCATTTTTTGTGGTCAATACATAATGTAAATTATCTACTCAAAGCATCTCTACTTACATTGTTAGCACGGTTTATTGCATCATTTAATTCCTTTCATTTCGACTTATTCTTATGTGTCACTTTGGAAAGAAATACTGGATTGAGGGATTGGTTGTTTGGTTGACTGATTTGTCATGCTGAGGATCAGATTTAGGCCCACACCCAGGTTCGACAATTGCTCAACCACTGAGCAAATCCTTGAAACAAAAGAAGTACTTTAAAGTCTCCAAATAGAATTGCATTAATTTTCCTAGCATTTCTAAAGATTTTTATTTATATGTCATTTTGTGCATACAGATCCATGAAAGTGGTCTACTTTGAAAGATATGACATATATCTCATCACTTGTAACATTTACAAACATATTTTAATCTTGTTTTCTACTTTAAAACATTTTAAACATGTATTTTTCTGTTTACTTTTGTTTATAATTACCTAGTATTGTTGGCCCCCATTTTGTTTTAAACCCTTAAAAAACTGTGATTGTTGACAGCATGTTTTGTAGGAGCAACATTGTTTTGGTTTGAGTGTAAATTGGCCACTAATAACCAAATGTGCTGGATCATTTGACCTTTACCCGGGGGGTTCTTCTGGGAGGTTATGGAACCTTTGGGATGTGAGGCCCATCTGATGGAACTCAGTCACTAGGGGAAGGCCTTGAAGGTAATGCCCACTTCTGGGGTTGCCTGAAATCTCTGCTATCTATCTGCCACTGTGATAGGAGCCCTAGCTACACACTTCTGCTCCCATGAACTCTGTCTTCATGGTGGCCATGTCCTCCGCTATGTCTTCCCTGTCATAGTGGGCTGTTTCCTCAGCTGTACCTTCCGTGTGATGATTGGCTGTAACCTCTGTTCTACCTTCCCTGCTATGGAGGACTGTAGCCTCTGAGAGGCTGAGCCAAAAGAAATTTTTCTGCCCATAAGTTGTTTCTGTCTGTTATTTTGATCATAGTGATGAGAAAAGTAACTAATACCAGAATAAAATTGAGGGTTTTAATTAAGGTGCCAAAGTAAGAGCATCTGTTTTTAAATAGGAAAACCTGGTCACATTTTGTGTTACAATAGAGATGCTTAGCTTATTTCTATTCATTTTAATTTTGTCAATTAAATTTGCTCTATCTATATTTCTTCTTTGTAATTAAATATACACATCAAGTCACACGGACACACACACACACACATAGAATGTTTGAGATAGTGTCTTGGTATGTTGCCCACGCTGGCCTCAATTCCCAGGACGTAACCAATCTTCCTGCGGTAGCTCAAGAGCAGGGAGTACAGGTGCTCAACACCATGCTTGACCCACTTTCTCCTTATTTTTGTAAGTTTAATGAGTTTACTCTCCATTATTAATTACTCTTGTCAGTTCTTCTGAATATTTTTAATTTACCATGTGGTACTTTCCATTCTTCATCCTTTGGATCAGACATTTTATCTACTCCATTGGCCCCTCATTTTTAATTTTATTTTTACATGTGTATATGGTTGTAATGGTTAAGTTTTGTTGTTAACTTGACCTTTCAAGTAATCTTGGGTGGGTCTCTGAGGATGTTCACACGAAGACAGCAGGATGTAAGGAAGCTCAAAGGAGCTAGAAGTAAACATCCTTTCCTGTAGTGCAGGAAGAAAATTCCAGAGACTCAGGAAGCCATTAAGTCTGGAATAGGGTTGTAAGACCCTACCCTAAGGCTATATAAAGGGGAAGAAATTCTTTTTGGCCCTTCTGCCTGTTTGCTGTTCTGTGTGTATGGTGTTAGTTATGGTTTTCTCTCTCTGCTTGGACCTGTGAAAGGGGAGCAGCCTCTTTTGCATTCTGGAACTTCCCCTGTATCTATAGCTACAAATAAATCCTTTCCTCCCATAAACTGTGCCTGATGTGTGGCTATGACAATGGTGTGTGTGCATGTTTGTATGTGTATATGTGTGTGTGTGTATGCATGCCCACATGTGGTCACACCTATATGAAAGTCAGAGGTTGATACTGACATCTTCCTTAATCTCTGTTTATCATATTTTTTTGGAGACAGGGCCTGCTGCAGTTGTCTTCTTGTTGCTGGGACAACTACCTGGCCAGAAGCAGCTTGTGGAAGGAAAACTTGTGCTTTGGCTTACAGCTTGCAAGTTCCATCATAGCAGGTAAAGAATAGGAGAGCAGAGAGCTGGACATCACGTCTTATCCCATCGGCTAGGAGGAAGCAACTGGAATGGGCTAGCCAGTACTAACAAGGAGGCTGAGCTACAGAGTTCCAAGGCCCTCTCCCAGTGACATGCCTTATCCACAGCTCCACCTCCCAAAGGACCCACAACTTTCCTAAATTGCTACCAAGTGTTCAAAATGCATGAGCTTATGGCAGACGTTTTATTCAAACTTCCCCAGGGTCTGAATGAATCTGGAGCTCAGCGATTTGTCTACACTAGCTAACCAGCAAATCCTGGGGCTCCTCCTGTCTCTACCTCCCTAGTATTGAGCTTGTAGGTATGTGCCATGATGCCTGGCTCTCCTGTGGGTGCTGGAGATCTGAACTCAGGTCCTGATGCTTGCATGACAAGCACTTTGCTCACAAGCAATCTCCTTAGCAAACCCTGTCTGGAACTCTTTGAATCTTTAGGCTTCTGTTAAATTTATGAGTGAGTGATAAGCCACAAAAGGCTATGCTTTCCTTCTCACAAATAAGGTTTTATGGGCTTAAACCATTGATGAGAAAAGGTAGGTGGTCTAATGGTAGGGTATTTGGTAAAAGTTAAGATCAGCAAAACACAAATGAGGGACCACATTACTCACAGTGCCAACAGAGATCTCGAAAGGTGGGCATAGTAGTCAGAAAATTTCATTAAGAGGCATCTGCAATAAATGCAGTCAGTGAGTGTGATTTGACAGGACCACGCTCCCCAGGACTTCCAGGCTCTGTTTAGGAGAGAGTATCTGCTTAGTGTGGCCAGGAGGTCACAGCAATGCTGACAAGTACACATTTGGGAAGAGTGAGCGGGAATCCTTGCCAGCACTAGTTAGGAAAAGGAGTAGTGCTTTGCACAATGTGCTTTGCACATTGGATAGCAATTCAACATGCTGGTGGGTTCTCCAGCTCTCTCAGCTAAATAAATCCTCAGGCTTCTTCATTGAACATCACAGCACGGAGTTCACAGAACCCTGAGACTATATCAGTGCCTGTGGAAATACTGAATGATTACGTGAGGGAGTCTAACCCGCATCAAATCATGAGACTTCTCTGAAGACAGCACCCCAGGTTGCTGTGGATTTGGACTTTGAGTTCTCAGGAGCCTCCCTTCCTGTTAATGAATAGGACAGAAGTGACATCTGCATGGAGGTAGACCATAGAGTCTGTCTCCCTGACCTGTTTCATCCTCGTTCCATTTTTTCCCCAATTCTGTGCTTTCTTTGTCAGTTGATTTTTGGAAACTTTCTTTCTTGCTTTCTTCCAACACATTCAGATTTTATCATTTTGTTCAGCACCTTGTTTAAGTTCCATGTTTTCTTGGAAGGATTTTTATGGCTCATCTTAATTCATCTCAGAATTTTGCTTTTGTCCCCCTCTCCTCACCCAACTATATACAAGCATACATATAATTTGCTAAAAATGTACCTTTTAGTTGCTTTGTTTCTTTTTTTTTTACTCCAGAGTTGTTATATGTAGGATTTAGATATTTAAGATATGCTCATTTAATGTTTACGCAGGAAGTAGAGAAATATGCAAATATAAAAATGAGTGAAAGAATTGATCATTAAGACACCAGTAGAATAGCACTGAATATTATTTTAGGAAGAGCTATTGAAATATCCATGAATAAGAATAACTATTTTTGGAACTATACAGAATCAGTGGAGCAGAATTCTAGAATTTAATGATGCTATTGAAATGACGAAAGAACCAAGAGCAATAAAAATGGGAGTTGGACATGAACACATTCTCAGAGAGGCAGAAACACTGCAGTCTCTTCTTCAACCCAAGAAGAGAGGACTTTTCCTCACCCTGAAAGAGAAATGCATGTACCAACTGACAGGGACTTCTGATCTTAGCTGATATAGAGTAAAAAGGGACCAGGTTTAATTTTCTGCCTTAAAAAGCTAAATGATGGAACAAAATATATGAGATCAAGGCTTTGGATAATGAGCAGCTCAGATGTAGGATCCCTGAGGAAAATGAAAAACAGAAGAGAAAGCAATTTCAAAGGAACAAAACAAAAAGAAAGCTTAAACTCACTAGCTTGGTGTGCCTGGAGAGATTGCAGGGGAGTCCAGCAGAGTTAGGCTGTCCTACTGAGAGGAGGATTCAGACAAAGAGCTCAGGGCTGGAATTTGGGGCAGAGACTAGAAAGGAAGGAATCACGCAGACAGTGGCTGTGAGAATAACTAGGAATCCCCCGAGTCTTTCACTGTTTATTAACCTACACATTCACGAGAGCTTCTGGCCTGAGACTAGGGTTAAAAACCACAGGAGGGGCTGGAAAGATGGCTCAGCAGTTAAGTTTTTTGCCTGAAAATAAATCCTAACAATCCAGGTTTCATCCCCCAGAACCCATGTAAGCCAGATATGAAAAGTGGCACACGCATCTGGAGATTGCAGTGGCTGGAGGCCCTGCCGTGCCCATTTCCTCTCTCTCTTTCTCTCTCATTCTTTATAAATAAATAAAATATTTTTTTAAATTTTTTCTAAAAAGAAAAAAAAAACCCCAGGAAATAAGTGAGCAGACAAATTCCAGGGCTTCATTCAGGGATGGGAATAGTTTGTGTTCATAGCAACCTGAGTAGAAAGGCCTGAAATACGGCCATTGCATAGAATCTTAAGCAGTAGAGCAAAATTGGCCTTAATGTCTGACTGGATCTATCTATCCTAAGCAGGCCTTGAAATTATTGATTGATTTAAAATTACTCAATTGTATAAGAAAACAGCAAACACAAAATTATATGCTCCCAAAATAGGCATGTAAAAATGTTATATATATATATATATAACATTATATATATAAAACATTATATATAAAACATCTATACACACATATAGATAGATAGATATATAGATAGATAGATAGATAGATAGATGACTTCTATCCAAGAAAAAAAGTCATACAATACAGACAGAAATGAGGGTATAGAATATAAGAATCTTAAAATCACTTTTATAAATGACTCACATGTTTAAGAAAACTCTGAAATGTAGACATTATTTAGAGTGAAATGGAAGCCATAAAAATAAATGGTACTTGTCAATGTGACTGGATTTAGAATCACTCAAGAGACACACATCTGGGCATGCCTTTGAGGGTGTTTCCAGAAGGTTAGCTTAGGAGTTTAGATACACCCTGTGTGCAGCTCCATTCAGTGGGTTGGAGCCCTGGACTGAATGAAAGGAGGATGTGAGCTGAATATTAGCACAACTCTCTTTCTCCTGTTTCCCGTCTGCAGACACAGGTGACCAGCTCCTGTTGCCAGGCCTTCCTGAAATGCGAGAGTCTATCCTTCTTAACCCATGAGCCGAGATAAAGCTTTCTCTCTTTAAGTTGCTTTTGTCAGGTATTTTATCACAGTAGCAAGAAAAGTAATGAATACAGATTTCACATAAATGTAAACAATGTCTGAAATAAAAAACTACGTAGGGCTACCAGTAAATTGGCCATTATAAAGTAATAAATAAATAAATAATCATACTTGAAGTCAACAGTAGGAACTATTTGGAATGAATAACACAGAAGAAGAATATACTGAAAGAAGTAATTGATCATTAGTGATTTATGGGACACCATTAAGTGGCTATATATATATATATATTCATACTTAATTCTGAGAAAAGGGACTGGGTACAGAAAAATTATTTGCAAAAATACTAATCAAAATTGATGAATATCAGAAGTCCATAATTTCAAGAAACTCCAAGAATCTTTGAGATGAAATGTAAGGAAAACAAAGACAAAGTACATTATAATAAGTCTCTGAAATTCACTAACAACAAAGAAACTTTAAAGGTAGAGAGAGAGAGAGAATATACATAGCTTATGTATGGAGGAACAAGTTAGGAATGACAGATGAATTCTTACCAGATGCCAGGTAAACCAGGAGATAGTAGAAAGGGATCTTAAATTATTAAAACAAATTTGTTATATAGAATTTTTTAAGCAGTGAAAATGAGAAGTGAAAAAGAAAGGCATCCTAAAGCTGAGTTGATCTGGACATGAAGAAATATTTTTAAAGGATCGTCAAGCACATTAAAAAACAAAGCCTAAGGAGAAATTAGACCCATGCAAATGAATGAGAAATTAAAAAAATAATAATAAGATAACATAATAAACATATTTTTCTATTGAAGTCTCTTTAAAAAGAAATTGTTCAGAAAATATTGACAGAGTCTTGTGGAGTGGAACATACATAGCAGGAAACAGATAAACAAAATGAGTACAAAGGTCAGAAGAGAGAAATTGGAAGTCTACTATTTTAAGGTTCTTATGATACACATCCTAATGGTAGAAGACTATATAAAGTTGAAATTGCTCCTGTAATCCTAGGGCTTGGGACACTGAAGAGGAAGATCTCTAGTTCTAGACCAGCTGAGCTACAAAAGAAAACTATTCAAATAAAAGGAAACAACGCCTTTAATCCCAGAGGTTTGAGGATCGCCATGAGTTTGAGACCACCCTGAGACTACATAGTGAATTCCAGATCAGCCTGGACTAGAGCAAGACCCTACCTGGAAAAACAAACAAACAAAAGCAGGAAACAAGTATTGCTCCCAATGCAAGCAGACAACTGCCTCCAGGGAAATAGCAACACCGTGGAAGTGAACTGAAACACATCATAATAGAAACACAGAGGCTACAGAGAACTCAACACTAAAATCAAACTGCTAACTCACCCGCCAAGGCTCAGGGATTATTGTGGAAAAAGGGTCTGAAAGACAGAAAGAGCCACAGGGTGGGTAGAGATATTCTGAAGCACTCCTCCCCCCACCAACTAACAGAGGCCTGATTACTATACAGAGAGTACCTAGAAACCTACTGAGGAGGGGCCCTCAGGGAAATGGGGACGGGGTTGGAGGGGTGAGGTGGGGGGTTGGATACAAGACTATAACCTATGTAAAAAAATATATGTATATATACATATATATATATATCAAAAAAGAAAACATATTTAAAAGTAGATTATAAATTAAATATGAAACACAGTCTCTGAGTTTGCAAGTGACTGAAATTATATAAGAGATAAGTTAAAAAGTCAATAGGCATACTTCCCCCAAATGATGCAATAGTTACACTGATACCAACCAATAAAAGATAAAAAAAAGTGGAGACCAATAATTTTTATAGACACTGAAGCAGTACATTGTGTCCAACAATAAAAAGGATAACACATTATGGCCAACTTCAATTTATCATGAGAATCAAAAGCTATTTTAGTGTTTGAAAAGCAATCAATGGAATTCACATCAATAGACTGAAGAAAGACCACAGTTCTGTCAATATGTTCATGAGAAACATTTAATAAAATTCAACGTGCATTCATCTTGCTGAAAAAACTCTGAGCAAACTTGCTCAATATGATAAAGAGCATCTCTTAAAATCCCATACAAATCAAAAGCAGTGGTGAAAGCCCAAAGCCTTCAGGAGCAAGAGAACTGTCATCATGCTATGCTCACATTGTACTGGAAATATGAACTCTTGCAATGTGATAAGAGACAGGAGAGAGGAGGAAAGAAGAAAGAGAAGTATTAGCATTCTACTTGAGGATAACATTATCATGTACAAAGAAAATTAATGAATGAATTTAGAAAAAACTTGGGATATAAGGCAACTAACAAAAATTAAATCTCTATCCTACCAAAAATTAGGGAAAAAAAACCTTTACAGGAGCACAAAATGTGAAATAATTTGGATTAACCTTTTGAAAATATTCAAGTTCTCTACAATAACACATATAAAACATTACTGAAAAAAATTGAAAGTTATCCAAACAATGAGAAAAATCTATGTTTATTGATTAGAGACTCAGTATTTTATCAAGTCAATTTTTGGTAAATTAACCTGTAATTTTTTTAATATCCAGCACATTTATGGAATTGACAAGTTAATGTTAAATTATCTAAGGAAATAAGAAGGCCCTAGGATAATCAGTATGATTTTGAGAAACAACAAAATTGTACAACTCACTCAACCTGATTTAAAACAAATTAAATACACATTGGCACTATTGGAACTGATACAGATTAGACCAATGGAAGAGGATAGAGAAACACTGACGTGATCATTTGTTGATTGACAAGTGTATCAAAGTACTTCAAAGTGGAAAGTGGCCTTTGCAACAAATGAATGTCTATGTGAAAGAAAAACTCCACCCATATCTCATATTAATCACAAAAAAAAAACTCAAAATAGATCATAGAAGCCAGGCAGGGTGACACACATCTTTAATCTCAGCACTTGGGAGGCAGAGGTAGAAGGGTTGCTGTGATTTCGAGGCCACCCTGAGACTACCTAGTGAATTCCAGGTCAGCCTGGGCTAGAGCAAGACAAAATAGATCATAGATAAGACCAACAAATCCTTAGCCAAAATAATCAAATAAAGCAGGAAGATCCAAACTGATAAGATTAGAAATGAAAAGGAAGATAGTAAATCAATAAAATTCAGAAAATAATTGGGACATATCTTTATGACTTATATTCCATTAAATTGGAAAATTCAAAAAATGGATGAATTTCTAGAAATATATGGCCTGCCAAAATTAAAGCAAGATGTGATAAACAATTTCAAAAATTTATTATATGTGTTTATGTATGCATATGTGCATGTGTGTGTATGGGCATGCCCGTGGAGGTCTGAGGACAACTCTAATGATGTACTAGAATAAAGATATTAATTTTAAAAAACCACAAAAAAGTTAAATTTAAGATAAAGAAAACATCCTGGTACAGATTGAGCATCCCTAATATGAAAATATGAAATATGAATTGCTCTGAATTCTGAAACTTTTTAAGCAACAAGATGATGTCACAAATGGAAAAATCACCTACACACTTGAACTAATGTAACAAGTGACGATTAAAACACAGCTATTGTATAAAAATATTGTATAAAATTGCTTTCTGGCTATGTGTATAAGGTGTTTATGAAACATGGATGAATTTCAAGGGTTACATCCCCCCAAATACCTCATTATGTATATGTGAATAATCCAAGTGCAAATATCTCAATATGTGTATGTAAATATCTCATTATGTATATGCAAATATTCAAAGTATAAATATCATTATGTATGTGCAAATATTCCAAGTGCAAATATCTCATTATGTGTGTGCAAATAATCCAAGTGCAAATATCTGATTATGTGTGTGCAAATAGTCTTATACTGGAGATACTCCTTGTCCTGAGCACTTCAGATAAGGAACATTCAGCCTATAATTTTGTGAATAAATACTTCACCAAAGAAGACATGTTCATGGTTGATAAATACATGAAACTCATCATCATTAGTCATGAGGAAAAAGCACACTAAAACGTCCACCAGCATTATATAACCTCTGAAATGGCTCCAGGTAAACACCGACAATATTTTACACTTGAAGGTGTGTTGCAAATGAACCATCCATTGCTAGTGAGGATTTTGAATGGTTTAGCCACTATGGAAAGTAATTTAGCAATTTCTTATAGTGCTAATAGTATATATCTGATACAACTTACCACTATTAATTTTAGTTAATTATCCAAGAGAATAAAAACTTATGTGAAACACACTCAATTATTTGTGGTGTCTTCATTCATAATAGCCCCAAAATAGAAATAAACAAATCTGCCCATCAACTGGTAAATGGTTTACAAAATGTTTGACTTAGCCTAATAATGGAATATTACTTTGTGACAAAGGGAAGTTAAAGACCATTACACACAATAACCAGATAATGCTCGAAAACATTTTGCTAAGGGAAGAGACCATACAGAAATGAGTGTGTCATATAATTCCCTGTAAATCAGGTTCTATAAATGGCAGAACTATGGTGACTAAATCAATTGGTGGTTGTCAGAGTCTGAGGACAGAGCCAGGATTAAATAAAAATGGACATGAGGCGTACTCTCATCATAGATATGTTCTATGTCATGTATGTTTTGGTGAGTGTATGACTAAATGTGTCCAGAATCAAATGATTTACAATAGGTTTTGTTATAGAACTTATACTTCAATAAATGTGATTGTTGAGATCAGGTTATGGCCTCCTCTAAGTTACTTTATATATTGACTAAAAGAGTGGCTTCTCAGACTTTGTCTTGTCCTAAGGACTCCATTTTTATAAGCAGCGTTGACTCCATTTTGAGAGTGGAGGATAACTGTGCATGTGAGTGGTTACATGAGTGACAGTATGCAGGGCAGGACTGACAGATGACGCATTCCTGGGAACAGAAAGGTACAAATGGGGACTAAAGGAGAACACGGGCATAGCAAAATCCCATCATCAAGACCATACCAGACTGAGAGAATGGCAGAATGCTCTCTTTGGGACCACATAAGGAAGTGGGCCCCTAGCACTTGTCATAGTGATGGTCCCCACTGACTGTTCAGTGGAGATGAAGGAGCTCTTGACTGTTCCAGGACCTCAGCTTGGCTCCTTCCCACTGTTGACGCTGCCTACTCAGCTATCTTCCTGTCTGCCTGTTCACCTATCTGAACCATCCATCCAATCTGCTTGTCTCTTGGCTCCTGCAGGTCAGCTCTGACCTTGATCTTGACTCAACTCAGCAGCACCCCCTCCTCCCCTGCAGCAGGTAATCTGATCAATACCCTCACCTTTCCTTCACTTTCCAGCTCTGAAACACTTTTTCTTTTTAACCCTTTGGCAGTTGCTCTCTAATGGACATATATGCATATATAGAAAGATGTATTTACTGTGTGATATCTAATATAGGATTTGAGCGCTGACACTAACAATTAAGGTTGGCGTGAAAGAATCTGCTTGCTCAGCCATAGCTGTGACGGAAAGGAGTATCTGGGAAACTGTTGCCATTGACCATTATGCCTTGTGAATTAACTGTTATTCAATAAATTCTGACATTGTAGAAAGACACCAGTGTATGTTTAACCATCTATGTTTAAGTCATGGCATGGTCATGTAGAAAGCACCCTAAAATTTTCATTTACTGAATTGTCAGGACCCCAAAAGTTTGGCAATGCACTGCATTAGTAACACTTTGAAGAAACAGAAACTCACATTTTGTGAGTAATAAGATAGTCTAGTACTGAGGTATATCTGTTATTTTCAAACTTACAATACATATAGCCCTAGACTCAGCAATTTTTTTCTTATAAATAATACTATTTAAAAGAAAAGATGAGAGTCTATGTTGATATGATGTGCTTTTGAAATATGAACTCTAGAAACTGAATAGTACTTTTAAAATGATAAAATGAAAATAAAAAACTGTATATAACATAAATACAAATATTGATGAAAGATATCCAAGAGGAGAAAGAAATGTTTCCAAGGAGAAAATAAAGAACACGGATGCTAAATAAGGATTTGGATGAAGTTAATTATGATGCAAATCGATTAGACATTTAATTAATGTTCTTAAATCTTTCAGACATGCATGAAAGATGAACAAATGATGTCTATGAAGGAAGTTATGAGCATCTTGAAAACACATTCATTAAAATGTATTAAACACATTCAATTCAGCCTTAGTAGCTGTAGATGACATTATTAAGATAATTACCATCTTTATTCAAGACTTAATTATGGAAAACTTACTGTAGCTATATCACTGTGACTATAGAACATACCAACAAGAATTATCTTTCGAAGGCTAAGAATCCCCTTTAAATTAATAATCAATTTTTAAGATGAGAGTCTCTATATGTTGCTCAGATTGTGCTGAAACAGCTGGCCCTACAGGTGCTCTTGGCTAGAAAGCTAAGGATTCTTGACCACAAGGCCCACACTCACAAAAGGTTTTCATAAATACAAGCAGAAATACGTACAAAGTGCCTGCTTGGCCAGGCTTTGGGGAAGAGGTGGTCAGGGAGCCAAGCCGAGATAGTGCAATCACAAAATGTAAGGGCATGTTTTAGCTAGAGGGGTATCATTTAAGTGGTGGGAAAGAGCCATGAGGGGGAATAGGATTTCAGATGAGAGATGGGGTAGAGGTGGGGAAGATCAAGATCAAAGAGAACGTGCTAGTGTGAACTTGACCATGGCGCTGCTGCATCACTGGAGGCTTGAGCGGGGATGAGCCCCACACAGTGGAATTGTAAAATATAGCTGATCTGCTTCAGTGACTGATTAGGACTGATTAGGATCAGCAGTGATCGACTACAGGAAGAGACCACTTAGGAAATGGTTCTAATAAAATAGATACAAAGTGATAGTCAACGTCCTGAACAAGGGTGTGACTGTGACGTCAGCAAGAAAGCATGGCTACAAAATAGATGATTATTTTACACAGGCTGAGTGACTAATCTGCTCCATAGGAGGAAGAAAAGAAGGGTGGAGGAAAATAGGAGATAGTACCTGGAACTAAGACGCCTGTGGATAGAATGATAAGAACCTTGACAGAAATGATGAACCAAAAAGTGTTTTAGAGGAGGGTGCTGAGGATTTTTAGAATATAGTGTTGTTGTGAAACATCATATATCAAGTAAAGACACTGAGATGGTGTAAGGAGAGAGATCAGACCTAAACAATTTAGGGATGTCATCAGAGGACCAAGGGTAGAGAAGGGAATGAACATGGTTTGGTTGAGGCAGAAGCTGGTGATGGTCCTAGTAATGGGCAACTCAGTAGGGAGGCCCAGGGAAAAAGGACTGAAAAAACTATCAATTAGACTTGGTGCTTAGGAGGTCTACAGTTCCTTTAAAACAGGAAGCGGAGGGCAGGTTCCTGGGACTGCATACAGAGGTTACTAGTTACTTAAAGAAATGTTTTTATTTTTTTTTAAGGCAGGAAGGAAGATACGGTCAGAATTGTCCGAGGTGACTATATATTTGGGGAGAGAACATCGGAGAAAGAGCCTGAAACAGTACCATACTTGAATCCTAGAAGGAAATATGGAGAATTTCTTTATTGTACCTGTATTAAGTTTGAACGAATGCTGGCATTTTCAACAATAGATACATTTAAAACAATGCCAGTTTTCAAAGAAAAATGTCAATGGGCTTCTTGGCATTCTAGAACAGAGATCCCCAGCCAGAACGCCATAGAACCACCCTGGCTCACAGATATGAGTCGCACAGCAGTGCTGAAAACTTTTTAACTGAATGCCACTGTCCCATCATCCCTGCTGCCCATAGACACTCATGGTGCAGTTGGAGCCATGCGGCTACTTACACTTAGGGCTCCTGTTCCAGGCCATGGAAAGGACAGGCATTCCCATAACTCAGTAACTCCTTGTCCGAGTGTGCTGGATTGTTCAAGGAATGGGGCTGGGTGACCCATCCCTCGAGCTCTGTGTTCTCAGCAGTGACCCTCAGTGCAGAGCCCCCTCCCTGAGCAGAGCCCCTCAGTGCCTGGAGAACTCACTGCTGGGAGTGCCCCCCACTTTGCTGTGTGCTCTTGCTTGCTTGAGTGTTCCTTTTATCCCTTTTTGTTTAATTACCATGCACACCCTCTGTTGAGCTTTTAATTAGCAATTTATCTCTGTCTGAAGACTGGAAACCCTGGGCTCCTTCAGCATATATTAGACAAGCTAAAATATGAAATGAAAGAAAATAGTGTTTTAGCCAACAGAAACAAGTGACTCATTTCCTTGTGAAAATACACAAGGTTGATGTTACTCAGGCAACGATATTCCGAAAGGCATCCCTCCTCTCCCCATTTGGAGCTTTTCATGTGTTTCTGTTACAGTCTGTGTTCCACGGTGACCTAATGTTGAACTGAGTCACTTAGTGATTCATGAGAGACAAGAGAACTGGACTTTCTCTTAGACAGCTCCTCCTCTGTCCTTTTGGTCAAAGGAGGGAAAGTTTGCCTTGTTCAGAGAGGAACTGGAACAAGATGCCCGGTGATGTGCTCGGTCCTTGGTGTGATCCTCCTGTTACTTTTTAAACACCGAGTCTAGTTCTAACGTGTGCTTTTCTGTAGGCAGCTGATTAAATCAGACTGTGAAACCTGCATGTATACCACATGGGGAAATGAGGATTCATTGCACAAGACTCCAGATGTTTCTTGGGACTCACATCATGGGCGGGAATTTCATGGTGCTTAGGGTCAAATTTTCAACTCAAACCACTCCAAATCTCTATAGAAAACCCAAATGGGCAGTACAAAAGGAGTTGCTCTAATTTCTCCCTTCTCAGAGTTTTTCAGCTCTTTGAGGTACTTGGAAAGAAATGAAGAGAGTTTTCAGTGTGTTAAGCTTTTGCTGCTGATGTCAGTTAAACATTATGGCCACACGGAGTAATGGCTTGAAGATTTTAAGGTTAAAGATTCTTGTGAACAGCTTTGTCCTTTCACTGGATGACAGAAAAGTGTGTGGCTCCCAGAATACAACCAAGGAATAACAACAGGTATATGAAGATCCTTAGTTTCTTTCTCAGGCTTGCCAACTTCCATGAGAGCTCCAGCTTTGGTCAATTTCTGTCCCCCCCCCCGGAAAAATGGTCTAGTTCTCTTGGCTTTGCAGAGGAAGAGTAGAGCAAGCAACATAGAGATAGAATAACGAGAGGGTGAGGAGAATGATCTAGTGATGTTATATACCGAATAGCTCATTTACATGCAATGTTAATTTCTGTAGTAAGGGGCTAGGATGCCAAGGTAAGTTGAGGAGAAAGTTCCAGGAAGACTTGTTATACGAGATGGTGACAGATCAAAGGGGGGGGCGGGGAAAGAGAATTTTAAGAATTTCTGAGACTCACACTTGTCCTCATCATAGTGTTCAGGAAACACAAAAAAAGAACATTATTTATTTCTAAATTAAATTTGTTTACAAGTATTTTATACTTTTAATTATATGTTTCTCTAAGAATGAACCCTTTGAGCTATTATTTATGGATTATTTAAAATAGTGTGATCATGTGCTTAGTTAGATACGTTTGAACCTTAAAGACAATATGCAAAGTGAAATAAGCCAGTAACAACAGATTCTATGTGATTCCACTTAATGAGGTGCTTATACTAGTCACACCAAAAGAGACAGAAAACAGAATGCCAGAGGCAGGAGGCATAGTATGGAATTTCAGGGTTGCAAGAAGGCTTCCTGAGCTTGGTTTTACAACATTGAATGCACCTAGCCCCTTGAACTGC
>PVHP010027614.1:0-23693 GCA_004024765.1 Zapus hudsonius | reverse complement strand
CTTGCCCCACCGGATGAGAGCAATTGTCCATCATCACGGTGAGGCTGCACCTGGAACAATACTAACTGAGAACCAGCGTGTCCCCTCAGCAATAAGGACTTCTTTGGATCACCTTGCAGAACCAGAGCCGAGACAAAGATCAATCAGACCACGCCTGGACCAGGACTGCTTAGCTACTTCTACCCCAGTTCTTCCTCTCATTTAACCGAAAGCTCCTGACACCACCCCAGAAGACACTCCTGGGGGAAGAGGTCAGTGGACGGATTTATCAGTGTAGCCACATTGATTCATTCTACACTCTGCTTTTCACCATTACTCATCTCACTTTTTAAATTTATTTTCAAGCAGAGAGAAATTGGAGAGAGAGAGGAGAGAGAGAGAGAGAGAGAGAGAGAGAGAGAGAGAGAGAGAGAGAGAGAGAGAGAGAGAGAGAGAGAGAGAGAGAGAGAGAGAGAGAGAGAATGGGCACGCCAGGGCCTCCGGCCACTGCAAACAAACCCCAGATATATGCACCACCTTGTGCATCTGGCTTTACGGGGGTGCTGGGGAATCGAACCTCGGTCGTTGGGCTTTTCTGGCACGTGCCTTAACCACGGAGCCATCTCTCCAGCCCTTCTCATTTTTTTCCTGGCACCGGAGCTGCTAGATCTGGGCTATTGCAGAAGGGTCCCCAGCAGGGGTCACAGGATCCTCACAACAGAGACATCATCAAGTGTTGCATCAAATGGGTCTGCATCCAGCCAGCATGTGAGAATCTTCTGGAAGGGCATGTCTGTGTTCCAGAGATGCTGACAATGATGTGTCATTGTCATAAAAATGACCTCAGTGGTTCTCATTTTGAGTTTTCTTCCCCCCATACGTTGTTTTTCTGAGACAGGATCTCACATGAGCTGGACTCGAACTCACAGCAGTCCTCCTGCCTCAGGTTCCTAAATTGGGATGACAGGCGTGGGCCACCACATCCAGCCGAGGTCCCTGTCCTGCAATCGCGGTGACGTCTTCGGCGCACCTTCTAGGGACTCCTTGCTCAGGCCTCCCATTGAGCTGACCCAGGACCCGCTGCCGCCGACACAAGTCAGCCACGGACCCGACTCGGGGTCCCGGGAATGCTCAGTGAGGAATAGGTGGCCCGGTGCTTGGGAGCGGGCTTCGGGAGTAGAGAGCGCGCCCGCTAGTCAGACAGCCAATCAGAGGAGAGCACCGGCGCAGGTCGAACATGCTAGCCCTGTGATTGAGCGAGCTTTCTGTCAATCAGGGCGGAGCCAGCGATGGTACAACCAATAGCCGGAAGCCAGCGGCGCTAGGTGGCGCGGTGGTCGCTGTAGGCTCTAGCCCCGCCCCTGACCAGCCCGTTAGTCAAAAAGCCAATAAGAGTTAAGCAGGCTAGCAGGCCGCGAACGTACCTCCCCTGTGATTGGATGATCTCCCTGCAAATCTGGGCGGGGCCAGCGACGGCTCGACCAATAGGAAGAGGCGGCGGGGTCAGCCCAGCGGCGCTCGCTCGGCGGGCACGTCGCTGGAGAGCTGGGCTGAGGAGCTGTGGCGTCGGGGAAGCGGTCTCTCTCCGTCCTCCCGCCCGGCCCGCCCGGCGGCTGGCCACGTCATGCCAGGCGCCGCCTGGCTCTCGTAGTTCCCGGGGCCACCGCCCACCCGCCTCCCCTCCCGAAGCCGCGCCCACCGCCCAGAGCCAGAGGCATGGTGGTAGTCACGGGGCGGGAGCCAGACAGCCGTCACCCGGACGGTGCCATGTCCAGCTCCGACGCCGAAGACGACTATCCCGAGCCGGCCACCCCGACGGCCACGCAGGCGGAGCACGCGCTGCCGCTGCTGCCCCAGGAGGTACTGGGACCGCGCCGTGGAGGGCGGGGTGGGGTGGGGTGGGGTGGAGAGAGAGGCAGGTGCCAGAGATCCGACCTTGGGAGGGGATCCACCCAAGGAGCTGTCCACCCCATCAGCGCACCCTGCCCTCCAGGACCCACTGCACACAATCACTTGAATCCATGCATCCCCTTTTTTTTCGGGGGGGGGCAAGTAGTGGTGGGAGGGAGGCCACGTACTCATGCAAGACATGCTCACATCTGCCAGACAACCCAAAAGGAAGTCCTTGGTGGCCCAGACTGACTCTCCAGCTGCCAAGGTAGAGAGACTAGGAGCTATGTGCACACAAGAAGCTGACCAACCAGTTCATCGTTGATAATGGTGTCTTGATGTGAATTATGAAGAGGCCAGGTAGATCACCCTCATCCAAGTGCCCCCCCCCTGCAGTGAGTAACTTACATCCCCACATAGCACAATTTCATTTGTTAGATGGACAGAGAGATCGTAAGAACACTCAGCCAAAGAAGACAGCGGAAGGCCTGAGGAGATGGTTCCGTCAGTAAAGTGCTTGCCTTGTGATTATGGAAACCTGAGTTTGATCCCCAAGAACCCATGTAGTAGTCATCTTAGCACAGGGGAGGTGGAGACGGTAGGATTCCAAGGAGTGTCTGGGACCCAGTCATCTTGCCAAACCTGGTGAGCTTCATGTTCAGTGAGAGACCTGTCTTAGGTGGAGAGCGATTGTGAAAGATACCTGACATCTACCTCTGGTCTCTCCACAAGCACCTGGGCACCTCAGCTCACACACACACAATATGAACGAGGGTCTAAAGAGGAGAGTTCAGGGAGCGGAAGGACTGGATTCTAGAACAGTTGAGGTCCCTGCTATTACTATGTGGTGATGCACTGTGCTTCACTGGTCACACTTGATGTGTGACACTAATAACACCTGAGATGACCCTCAAGAGGGAAACAAAGGTGAACATTTAAAGTGGAGAACAGACAGGCAGGCAGGCAGGCAGGCCGGCCTGCCTGCCCAGGGGCATGTGTGTGAATACCAGACAGACTCCCCCAGAGGGGCTGACTGGATGAGGCTCTTGTCCAGCAGACACTGTTGTGTTAGAGTTGGAAGCCCTGAACTGCCAGTATCGTGGGAAACTTGTGAAAATAGGCAAAATTCTAGACATAATTCTGCAGTCAGGGAAAAGAGCCAACAGAGACACAGTGGTGCTATTTTTTTTTTTTTTTTGTGCACTGTCATCGGGCAAAAGATGTGGTTTGAGGGAAAGGGCACACAAACCCATAGACTAGTAAGCCAAGTCTTCAGTCCCAGCCTCCCCAAGGATCATGAGTGCTCTAAAGCTCTCTTTCCAATTACACTTTCCCTCTCCTTCAATTTTTCTCATCCTCACAGTCGAGCAAAGACATTGATTGGTCTGAAATAACTGTTGAAAAAGAGCTCCAGCAATACAATGCATTATCCCAAACAATATTCGAGTATTGGCATATACAGAGTAAGTGGGTTTAGATGTCCCATATAAAAAGCAGAAAGCAAAAAACAAAAACAAGAGCAGAAAGCATTTTCTATGTGCTTTGAGTACAGAACAGTTGAGTACTTGCTTACACAGAACTGCAAACCCGATTTTATTCATTCTGTGAATTTTAGATCTTTTCTGTGGAACTGGCCTTGGGTAAGTTTTATTTAATGTATTTTTGTCCTACTTTATTTTTTGAAGGATGTGAAAGTTGGGGAAAGGACTGTTTTGATAGATATATAGATGGTCACTGTGGTCAGAGAGATGTCATACCATAATGCATTGGGATAAAATTCTAGTTGCCTTGGAGGAAGTTTGTGGGAAAGTTAGAATGAGCAATATTTCTTTTAGATACAGTTTGGTAGAGACCATAGCAGTGAAGGATTTTTCTTTTTCTTTTCTTTCTTTCTTGTTTTGTTGTTTTTTTTTTTCAAGGCAGGGTCTCACTCTACCCCAGGCTGACCTGGAACTCACTCTGTAGTCCCAGGCTGGCTTTGAACTCACAATTATCCTCCTACTTCTGCCTTCTGAATGCTAGGATTAAAGGCGTGTATCACCATACCTGGCAAATTTTTCTTTTAAAATTGTTTGAAGCATGTATGTGGTGACACACGCCTTTAATCCCAGCATTCAGAAGGCAGAAGTAGGAGGATCACTATGAGTTCAAGGCCAGTTTGGGACTACGTAGTGAACTCCAGGTCAATCTGGGCGGCTAGAGTAACCTTACCTTGAAAACCCAGTATAAAAAAAGAAGCTTGAAAATGCGAGCGTTTTTAGATCTTCACTGTCATTTTCCTGTCTGCCTCTAGAACCTTGGTTGACCTGGAGACTGTAACCCTATTGTAGAATAGAGTGATTAAGAAAGGAATGGAGTGTGGGACCACGCTCAGATAACCCATGAAAGGTCAATGAGACCGACACCACCCATACCCAACACAACCCAAAACAGAAGTCCAGAGACACTTAAGATCTCAACAATAAAGCAGATTTCAAACTCACCCACCATGACTCAGGGAACTGAGCAGAAGAGGGGGCAGAAAGATTGTAAGAGCCATGGTGGGGGAGAGTATTCCAGAGTTATCACCCCCCCCAGCAACAACACACAAAGAAAAAAAAACTGACTACTTTTTGTACAATCTACAACCCCTTAGCCCCTGGATTGGCCCAGCAAGCTCACTGAGGAGGGCCCCCAGTGGGTTGGGGACAGAGAGGAGGGAAATGGGGGTACCATTACAAGATTTGCTCATATAATGTATCTAATTATCGGTAATAAAGATAATTTTCAAAAAGGAAAGGAATGGAGCGTAGCTCAGTAGTGAAGTCCCCTCCTAGCATGCACACAAGGTCCTAGGTAAAAAAAAATGAAGATTATGTCTGGTGTGGTGTCACATTGATCCCACTTAATCCCACTTTAATCCCAGCCAGGATAGGAGAACTGCTGTGAGTTTGAGGCCAGTCTGAGACCACATAGTGAGCTCCAGGTCAGCCTGGGCTAGAGCAAGGCTCTAACCTTGAAAACACAAAAAATAATTTTAAAAAATAAAGTGTATGGATGCTGCTAACATGTACCTTGGTGTGAATCAGGGAGGCTGAGGTAGGAGGATCACCATGAGCTCCAGGTCAGCCTGGACTAGAATGGGACCTGCCTTGAAAAAACAAAACAAAACAAAAAATGTTAAGTTCAGAAAGTAGAAGGAGGACAGTGAGGCTTGAATTCCAGAGCAGAGATTGTGAGGTGAAGTGAGACCTGATTTAAGAGCTATCGGGAGCTGGGGAGATGGCTTGGCAGTTAAAGGTGCTTGCTTGCAAAGCCTGCTGTCTTGGGTTCAATTCCCCAGCACCCACATAAAGCTGGATGCATGCATTTGATGTTTGCAGTGACACCCACCCACCCACACTCCCCCCAACACCAATGCATGCAACTAAAAACAATAATAAAGTGTTGGATAAAATGACTAGGACTAGGCAGTCGATGCATGAGGGAAGTGGAAGGAGGAGAAGAGGGAATGAATGTTCAGATGGATTCCTGGGTTTGAGGTGACTGACTGAACCGTGTGGCACTAATCAGACCTGAGAAGACGAGAAAATGGAGCAGCCCAGCTCTCAGTACCTGCTGACTCCCTGAGGGATGTGGTGGTTCCTTTCCAGTTTCCTGAGGTTGTCCCCCTCAACATTGGAGGGGCTCACTTCACCACACGTCTGTCTACTCTGCGGCGCTATGAGGACACCATGCTGGCAGCTATGTTCAGTGGGCGGCATTACATCCCCACAGACTCCAAGGGCCGGTACTTCATCGACCGGGATGGCACACACTTTGGGTATGTCTCTTCCTCTACAATTATCTTCGTAGTCCTGGGCTTGGGCTGGGGCGTTGACATCTTCCATAGTGCCTGAAGTGATAGTATAATAATGAGATTTAAGAAATATGATTATTGAATTGGTTTCAGAATGTTTAATTGTTTTGCCAAAGGACAACCAGAGAAGTTTTAGATAACACTGGCTAGGTGTGATGAAACCTGTCTTATCCTGGTCACTTTGAGATCTTTGAAGTCAGGGACGGGAGAAGTCTTTGTCTACATGAAGAGGAACAGGGAAAGAATAAAGCATCTTGAAGAAGATCTTCATATCCAGGTTCTGGGACTCAACATTGCCATGGAAGCCAGGTGTGGTGGCACATGGCTATAGTCCACCACTTGAGAAATGGGGGTAGGAGGATTGCAAGTTCAAGGCCAGCCTGGGCTATACCCCTGAACAGTGATGACAAAAAAGTCCCCGTTGCTATGCAGAGGAAGCGTCATGTGTAGCAATGGATCTGAGGCTTCTTATAGTTTAAGACAAAAAAGATGAAGGAAGGGCAAATGTTGAAGGCATTTTGCCAAGAAAAGTCTTAAGATAACTATTGTTATTCTGGTTTTATTTATTTATTTATTTATTTTGGTTTTTTGAGGTAGGGTCTCACTCTAGCCCAGGCTGACCTGGAATTCACTCTGTAGTCTCAGGGTGGCCTTGAACTCATGGTGATCCTCCTACCTCTGCCTCCCGAGTGCTGGGATTAAAGGCGTGCGCCACCATGCCCAGCTGGTTTTAATATTAAAATGTGTTAAAACACTATCATAAAAAATACATGAACTTTTATGAAACATGATTTTACACCTTCCCAAACTACTTTAAGGAACTTATGTCTCAGTTTTCTTACTTGTGACATATCTACGATTGTCATATTATGATTATAGCCGCCTCAAGTGTCTGCCAGTGAGGGTTAAATAAAGAGTCTCAGTATGACTCTGATTAGGTCACACCTTCAGAGTACACAGCTACACTTCTCTGCTCCTTCAGTCTTAAATATTTTTTATTTTATGATTTTTTTTTTTTTTTTTGGTTTTTCGAGGTAGGGTCTCACTCTAGCCCAGGCTGACCTGGAATTCACTATGTAGTCTCAAGGTGGCCTTGAACTACCTCTGCCTCCCGAGTGCTGGGATTAAAGGCATGTGCCACCACACCCGGCTTATTTTATTTTATTTTTCAAATTTTATTTGCATGTGTGTGTGCACACCTATGCATGTATGAGTCTCTTTCTGTTGCAATGAACACCCCATCCAGCTTTATATGGGTGGCTGGGGAATTGAACCCGGCAGGCTTTGCAAGCAAGTGTCTTTAACCGCTGGTCCATCTCTCTAGTCTCAGTTTTGTTTTTTTGAGGCACTCTAGCTCTTGCTAACCTGGAAATTCACTGTGTATCCTGGGCTGACCTGGAACTCTTGGCAATCCTATCTCAGCCTCTCAAGTGCTGGGCTTATGGGCGTGTGTTACCATTCCGGGCTTCAGTCTTACTTTGGAGATAACTGAAGAAGCTAACAAAGTCCTTAACCTTGAGCCAAATGACCAGGAGACAGAAACTCCCACCGCAGTGTCTCTATGCTGTCCTCCAAGAAGTATTGCCTGCACTGAAGGAAGGGTCATATTAGTCCTCAGAAAGGAGCCTCTGGCCAGATAATATGCTTTGTAGCATGTGGGTTCCCCCAGTGGGCTATCAGCTGCCTCTGATGCTGGGAAAACAAAGTGTCACCTCACTCTGTGGAACTATAAAAAGATTTTTGTTTGCAGGCTGTTTGCGGGAGGAAAGTGCTGGCCCCAGCTGGCAGCTCTCATTGCCTCTTAGCTGGGCCTTACCTCAGGGTTTTGTTTTTCGGTAGAGCTCAGAAAGTTTTGCTGAAGATCTCAGAGGACTAATTTTAGAAGGGGCTGTTGGGAGGAGAAACAGGGTTCAACTCAAGGGCAATATACCCATGCCCTGGTGGCAGAGGATGTAGCAGAAGACAAGGTATGGTGGCATTCCTGCTTGGACTGCTGGGCATCAGTGGCTGATGATTCAGCAGCAGCAGGTGTAGTTATTTATTTATTTATTTATTTTTGGTTTTTCGAGGTAGGGTCTCACTCTAGCCCAGGCTGACCTGGAATTCACTGTGTAGTCTCAGTGTGGCCTTGAACTCACGGTGATCCTCCTACCTCTGCCTCCCAAGTGCTGGGAATAAAGGCATGCACCACCATGCCCGGCCAGGTGTAGCTATTGACTCATATAAAGGGCTGGAGAGATGGCTCAGTGGTTAAAAGTGCTTGCTTGCAAAACCTTCTAGCCTGGGTTTGATTCCCCAGTACCAACATAAAGCCATACATAAAGTAGCATGTGTATCTGGAGTTTCTTTGCAGTGATAAGAGGCCCTGGCATGTCCATTCCCTTCCCCCTCTCATTCTCTCTCTGCTTGCAAATAAATAAATACATTATATATATTTTTTAAAAGAAAGACTCAAATATAGCAGGGGTTCAGGTATATAGAAGGGTGCTTTTTTCTGCTTTTGCAGCTCATGTCCCCCAGCTCCCATCAAGGAGGCTGCTTGGCCTCTGAAGCAGTTCCTCTTTGTGAGGAGGACTTGTGATCCTCCTCATCCTCTTCAGCATCTGCTACTGGTGTTACCACTATGGTCAGCATCATACTGCACTTTGGTCTGACTGTTCCTGCTGAAGACAGGACCATGGTGCTTGTGGGCTCAGAGTTAGCGACGTGTGGATTTGAGCCTTTGGAGGCTTTGCTCCCTAAGCAAGGGTGTTCTTTAACCTCTGGGCTCTACTTGGGCTTCATGTATAGGATGGAGTAAGGACTAACTTTATAGCACATGATTAGTGGTTGATACAGATTGATATTTAGTGTTAGCTGGTGTTGTGTTGTGGTGATAGACTAATTATTGAGGTAAGAACTTGCTTACTTACTCTGTTCCCACACCTACTGATGTGATTACTTTTATCACTAACTAAAGAATCCAAAAAGAGGGCTTGGCTTGGTGGCGCACACCTTTAATCCCAGCACGAAGGAGGATTGCTGTGAGTTTGTGCCCAGCCTGAGACTACACGGTGAGCTCCAGGTCAGCCTGGGCTAGAGCGAGACCCTATCTTGAAAAAAACAAAAAGAAAAAGAAAAAACAAAGAGAGAAAATTAGAAAAATTGAATGCTTATTTTAAGGAAATAGATGTTCCTGAAGCCAGTTGGTGCAGGCATTAGGTTTGGCATTTTATCTTCTCCTTATAGTTATAGACTAGTACAGACAATGATGTGGGCCAACTGGAATTCTCTGGTGTTACTACTGGGAATTCAAAATGCTATAGCCACTTTGTTAAGCATGCACTTGCCCTATGACTGAACAGTTCTCTCTTCCTTAAGAGAAATTGGTGCTGTGTCCACAAAAGGCCTTACACTGGATTGTTCATCATATCTCCACTCATCATAGTCCCAAACTGGAAATAACTGAAATGTCCATTAATAAGAGAATGGGAGCCGGGCGTGGTGGCACATGCCTGTAATCTCAGCACTTGGGAGACAGAGGTAGGAAAATCGCCATGAATTCAAGGCCACCTGAGACTACATAATGAATTCCAGGTCAGCCTGGGCTAGAGCAAAGCCCTACCTGGGGGCTGGAGAGATGGCTTAGTGGTGAAGGCACTTGCCTGTAAAGCAGAAGGATCTGAGTTCGATTTCCCAGTACCTATGTGAAGCCAGATGCACAAGTGGCACATGCATCTGGAGTTAGTTTGCAGTGGCTGGAGAATAGTGTGCCTATTCTCTCTATCTGTCTGCCTTTTTCTCTCTCTCTCTGTCTCTGATACTCTCAAATAAATAAATAAATAAATAATTTTTTTAAACTCTTAAATAAACTACAACATGATGGAGAAACTGGAAAAATACCATGTTGAAATGCTGGGAATGTATGTACCTTAGTTGGTAGAGTAACTGCCTAACATGCACAAGGTCCTGTCTTCCATCCCAAGCACCTCAGAAATTGGTGTGGTGGCACATAGTTGTAATCCCAGCTTTCAGGAAGTAGAGACAGGAAGATTAGGAATTCAGAGTCATCCTTGAGTATATAGAGAATTTGAGGCTAACCTGAGCTACATGAGACCCTGTCTTAGAAAAAAAATCATGTTGAGGTAAAGAAATCAGATATAAAAGAATATACTATATGGTTCTACTTATATAAAATTAAAAAAATATTTACTTGTTTGCGGGGCTGGAGAGATGGCTCAGTGGTTGAGGTACTTGCCTCTAGTGCCTAGGGCCCTGGGTTCAATTCCCCAGGACCCACATGAGCCAGACCCACAAGGTGGTGGCCCTAGTTCTCTCTCTCTCTCTCTCTCTCTCTCTCTCTGTAGCTCTCTGCTTGAAGATGAATAAATATATAAAAAAAATTTACTTGTTTGCAAGCTGAAAGAAAATGGGTGTGCCAGGGCCTCCAGCCACTACAAATGAATTCCAGTTGCATGTGCCACTCTGTGTATCTGGCTTTATGGGGAAACTGGGGATTGGACCCGGGTCATGAGGCTTTGCGGGGAAGCACCTTAACTGCCGAGCCATCTCTCCAGCCCCTATTTATATGAATTTTAAGGAAAGGCCAAACTAGTCTTTGTTGATAAAAGTTGAGGTAGTTGCCTCTACAGGGATTGATGAGAAGGACACAGAAAAGACCTTCAGGAGTTCAAGGCCACCCTGAGTATTGAATTCCAGGTTATACTGGACTAGAGTGAGACCCTACCTCAAAAAGTCCCCCCCCCAAAAAAAAAAACCCAAAACATTGGTACAGTTGAATCCAAGAACAGCATACTGGTAGAATGCTTGCTTAGAATGCAAGTCTTGGGTTGTAATTCCAGCACTTGGGAAGTTGAGGTAGTTGGATTTTGATTTTCAGGCCAACCTGGGTTACATGGAATGACTGTCTTAAATTATATGTTTGTACATTTCTTGAATATTAATTATACCTTGTAATTTAATTATAACTTTGGTGGCCTGTAAGACCATGATTTGGGAGGTGGAGAAGCAGGAGTTCAAGGTCAATCTTATCTTCCTAGTGAGTTCAAAGCTAGCCTGAGCCTCTGTCTTAAAATAGTAACAACAAAAAACAAACAGAAACCAAGTACTATAGGTTATGGAGCTAAATCTGTTATCCTTTTATTATATGTATAATTACCTAACATTATACCTAGTAACAATTGTTTGAGTTGGGCATGGTGGTGCACGCCTTCAGCCCTAGCACTTGGGAGGCTGAGATAGGAAGATTGCCATGAGTTTGAGGCCAGCCTGAACCGTGGAGTAAGTGCTGGACTAGAGTGAGACCTTGCTTCAAAAAAAAAGGTAATTACCTTGGGAGGCAGAGGTAGGAGGATCACTGTGAGTTCAAGGCTAGGCCAAGACTACACAGTGAATTCTAGGTCAGCCTGGGCTAAAATGAGACCTAACCTTGAAAAGCCAAAAAAAAAAAAAAGTAATTGTTATAATGATGAGGACAGTAATGATGGCAACTAGAAGCAATTATGGAAACTTTTTCTTTTTCTTTTCTGTTATTTTTCAAGGTAGGGTCTCTTTCTAGCCCAAGCTGATCTGGAACTTGCTCTGTAGTCCCAGATTGGTCTTGAACTCACTTCCTATATCTGCTTTCCAAGTGCTGAGATTAAAGATGTACACTTAGCTTATTGAGGCTTTTTTCTAAGCACTTTTCATATATTTTAACTCATTTGGTTCCCTCATAACACTCTGAGCTAGTTTGATTTTTTTTTCATGTTTTACACATAAGACACTGAGGCACTAAGAGGTCAAGTTCACTGACTTATAGTTTCACAGCTGGCATCCTGGTCCAGAATCTGGGCCCTTATATGTCATACCCACAGGGCCTCAGCTCCTTCTCACCCCTTCTTTTTCCTGCCTAGAGATGTGCTGAACTTCCTGCGCTCTGGTGACCTGCCGCCCCGGGAGCGTGTGCGAGCTGTCCACAAAGAGGCCCAGTACTATGCCATTGGGCCCCTTCTTGAACAGCTGGAGAACATGCAGCCGCTGAAGGGGGAGAAGGTGCGCCAAGCTTTTCTGGGGCTCATGCCCTATTACAAAGGTGAGGGGGAAACTGCCCTAACAGATGGGGGACAGGGTTACAAGGCATCTGTCAGCTTCTAGGTCTTCAGAAGAAGTCATCCAGGGCCCATCCAGATTAGGAGGGAATGTCCTCCCGTCTCATTGATGCTGGGATTGTTCAGTATCAAGATGGCCCACCTTGCCTGGGACCCTCAGCAGATTATGTTGCCAGAAAACAAACCCCCTCATCCTCTTGGTTTTGTTTTGCTGAAGTGTGCTCTTCCCAGGTCTACAGAGTCCCTTCACCATGAAATCAGTCTCTTACCTCCTCCATCCTGTGTCATTGGATGTGTGTGTCTGTATCTGTCCTGTCACACTCTGCCCATTGATGGCTCTGTGTTTATCCAACAGACCATTTGGACCGGATAGTGGAGATCGCCCGGCTGCGTGCAGTCCAACGAAAGGCCCGCTTCGCCAAACTCAAGGTCTGTGTCTTCAAGGAGGAAATGCCCATTACCCCGTATGAGTGTCCACTCCTCAACTCCCTGCGCTTTGAACGGAGTGAGAGTGACGGGCAGCTCTTTGAGCACCACTGTGAAGTGGATGTGTCGTTTGGGCCGTGGGAGGCCGTGGCTGATGTGTATGACCTGCTGCACTGTCTGGTCACGGACCTCTCAGCCCAAGGCCTTACCGTGGACCACCAGTGTATTGGCGTATGTGACAAGCACCTTGTGAACCACTACTACTGCAAGCGCCCCATCTATGAGTTCAAGATCACATGGTGGTGAGTAGCCCCAGTAGGAAGAATCCCATTGTGGGAGATGACCATCCTCTTGGGCGGCTCTGGGAGCACAATTCGTAGAGGGGCTGTTGACTGTCCCCAACCTAGCCGAGGTGAGGACCGAGTCGTGAGGCATGGATCCAAGAGGACAGGTACTGCTCTCGTCTGTTGCCCTTAGGAACTCATAGTCTGCTCTCACCTGACCTTTCCTGGAGATGCAACAGTCTTCACTTGAGGCATAGGGTCTAGTGAAGGCTTCGCTGGAAGTTCAAGAAAGTCAGAGCTGCATTACTGATGTAGGTCCTCACTTCCTCACCCCATTCAAGCATTCCTTCCTATGCTCAGTGTGTCAGTAGGAATGAGAAATATGATGGGGTATTTACCCATGTGGACACCTGTAGCCTTGGCCAAAGTAGAAAGTGCATTCCCTCCCAGTACACCCCTTACTCCCCAGGCACTGCCCTGCCTTGTCTTAGGATGTGGAAAGGTGTTTCTTTTGCTCCCAGAACATGGTCATCACCATCTTTTGGAGGTGTAACTATGCCTCCAAAGCCACGGACCAGTTTGGCCTTAGAAAACCACAATGTTTACAGCCCTACCTCAGGGCCTTAGCTTCTTCCAGCACCCTGTCTTACTGGCAGAGTTCCTTCTTGTAGGGTTGGAGTACAGGATTCAGATTTCCTTTTGAAGATTCCTTGAGTCAAGTGAGCAAGATGCCTAGATCTTCTTTTGAAATGTAGCATCACTTTCAGAGGTTGAAAACACCCCTTGGCTGCTGTCATGTGTTAGGATCCAATGTGGTGAGCCTCTTTGAAAGGGACTCTCCTAGAAGAGTTTCTGTTCTGTGGAAGGAAAAGAAGCACGGGGTGGGAGACAAAGCTGGCCTAGCAGCTGAAGGGCAGCAGCAGCACACCTCGATTACTATTTACTTCCCATATTTCAGAAGGAAACATCCATAATGATTTATTTCCACTGCGTTTTCTTCCTGCTCTTCCAGGGGCAACTAAGTGAGGACATGGCAGTATCCCTAAAGGACAAGCTCTGCCACACCCCTAAGAGCATCTTGAGTTGTCACTGTTCCTGTCACTGTTACTATTGAGAGGAGGGGGTTTTGTTTTGTTTTACATATATGTAAGGAATTAGTGAGGGTAGCACACTGCTTTCCCCTTGTTACAGGAACAGAGAAGTGGGGGTGGGGCAGGCACTGAAGGCATCGTGAGCTTCTGAAGAAGAGAGCAAGGCCCTAGGACATTAGCCAGAGGGCAGTGACCTGTGTGGACAGAGATTAGAAGGGAGGATTTGCAGTGGTGTGTCACTCTCGTGGGTGGAACCTAGGTAGACACTGAGGTCCAGGAGGAAGGACTGTCAGGTGCTGTCCTCATCATGGCACTTATCCTGGCAACATGGCTCTGGCCTTGTTCTAACAAAAAGTTTATTTAAGTTGCTGTGATTCATGCTTCCTACTGCCTAACTGTTTTTGTTTTTGCTTTGTGAGACACAGTCTCATATAGTCCCTGCTGGCCTCGAATTTGCTATGTAGCTGACTAGCTGATAATGGACTTGAACTCTTTTTTCAGTTTTTGGTTTTTCGAGGTAGGGTTTCACTCTAGCCCAGGCTGACCTGGAATTCACTATGTAGTCTCAGGCTGGCCTCGAACTCATGGTGATCCTCCTACCTCTGCCTCTTGAGTGCTGGGATTAAAGGCGTGTGCCACCACGCCCGGTTGGCCTTGAACTCTTGATTCTTGATCTTCCTTTGTGTTAGGGTCACAGGCATGTGCCAGGCCTGGCTCTTGTGCTGTTTTTTTGTTTTGGTTTTTGTCTTGACAGATAGTAAAACCATTGAGGAGGAAGTCCATGTGAGCAGAGAGCCCAGTGCTTTTAATAACCAGGCTTTGGGCTTTCTCCTTCCCACTCAGACACAAAGCATCTCAGTCCTTGTCAGTTTAGAGTTCATACATGTAAGACAGGGAGAAGAAAGCGGTTTGCTCATATAGAACATCCCCGAAGGCTTGCTTGAAGTAGTGGGATGCTGGGTGAAGACACTGTTCCTGTGCCTCCTGCTGGAGACACCCTTGTTCCTCTGTCTTTCTGTGCTATCCTCTGGGTGCTATGTTCTGTGTCACTGTGGGGAAGAAGGCTCAGAGCCACTAGAGAAGCAGAGAAGGGACACTGGCTAACCAACTCAGAGATCCCTCCCTTCCTTTCTTTTCATTTGATTTCCTTTTTTTTTTTTTGTCTTTTGTCTTTTGCTTTTATATTTCACTTGATGTTGGAAGACTAGGTATTAAATCCTCTTTATGGTTTTCTTCTTTTTTTTTTTTCAAGGTAGGGTCTCACTCGAGTCTAGGCTGACCTGGAATTTACTCTGTGGTCCCAGGTTGGCCTCCAGCTCACAGTGATTCTCTACCTCTGCCTCCTCAGTGCTGGGATTGAAGGCATGCGTCAGGGCTTCTTTTTTTTTTGTTTGTTTTTTAAACAACAAAGCCTTTGTATTTTTAATCCACTGACTTCTATACTTTTTTGTAGCAACAGGAACTTTTCTTTGTACTAAATGTATTTATTATGATTGCAATTCTTCCTTTGACAATGGAAATAGAAATATGAAATAAAGTAATCTATCCTAGAGGCTGGGGTGCTCAGCAGTAGAATGCTTGCCTAGCATGCACAAGGCTCCAAGTTTCATACCCAGCACTGGCCCCCCCCAAAAAATCCCCAAATAATCTATCATGTCACAGATGTTCTCCACCTGCCCTTCTGCACTCACTCTAGCCTTCTGTTCCCTCCTGGAGCTCTTCCTGAGTGGAGTAAAAGAACGTACTGGCTTATTTTTGTCATTCACTGACAGAAGCTAAGGTCAGGCTGAATTGTACCATTGGATGTGGTGATTGGGAATGGCTTCCAAATAAAGGGTTGGTCTCTGTGGAAATCAGCTCTGCCTGTTTGATCCCTTTCCAGCCACAGATGACTAGGCCCAGAGCATTAGAAGGGTGGGGAGGAAAGCTTTCTCCTGATCTAAGTGAAGTAGATTTTTATAGAATTCTGTGTGGAATGTCAGCCAGCGTCTCATCTGACTAGGTTCACTTTGGTTAGAGACAGGCCAGTGATTGATGAGTCAGACCCAAGTGCCTGTCCTTGAGCTTACTTCTTTTTTTGTGGACTCTGGACCCCTTTTCTCCTGGGCATCATGCTTACTGTTGAGAAGATGACTTAGGAGATAGAATCAGTGGTGCAATGCTAGTCACAATAGGGTACAGTATGGACGTAAGACGTAATAGCAATAGAAGAGACTGAAAGAAAACCACATTAAAACACAATAAACACATCCCAGGGGGAGGACTTCTACTGTTAATGCTCTAAATAGAAGAAAGGAACCATCACCATCTATGACCTACCTCTGCGTGTTCACCTGGCTGCCCAGTGCTTCCAACCATGAAAGGCAGCCAGCCATAGTTTGGAACTTTGCATTCTTTCCTCCTGGGGCATAGGATGTTCTGGAAGCTGTCTGAGCTGCTTGGGCTGCTCACTGGAGAAGAAAACACCTGCAAGGCACAGCAAGCTGGCTGAGCTGAGCCCTGGGGAGGGGGGGGAGGAGGTCCAGATAAATACCACCAACAGAAAACTAGTCACAGATCATTTTGATCCCAGGGAGAATTTCAAATGTCCTTCTGCAAATTTTTTGGTCATATTTGATTCTGATATGAATGTTAATGCTTTCCTGGGAGTCTTTATGTATCCAAAGCTGCTGGAGTACTGAGGACTGAGGTGGAAGAGACATCTTTTTGGAATTTGAGAAGAAATGTGTGTATGGAGTGGACACTGCCGGGTAATGTGGGTATAGGAACAGGAAGTCACTTCTGGAGTGTGGGAGGTCAGCTGAGCCCATTGTCTTCCTCTGTATCATGTTGGGTTTGTGTATACAGTGTAACGCTTCTTGTATTCGTTAACATACTGGTACGTGAAGTCTCAGTTTCCTCAATGACATTAAAATCAAAAACTAGAACCTGGGTTCTGTGCCTTTCTTGTTTAGAGACTTACACCATCCCTCCTTTGCCAGAAAATATGTCTTTTTTTTTTTCCGAGGTAGGAATTCACTGTGTAGTCTCAGGGTGGCCTTGAACTCATGGTGATCCTCCTTCTCCTACCTCTGCCTCCCAAGTGCTGGGATTAAAGGCGTGCGCCACCATGCCCGGCTCTCAAATATGTCTTGATCAGTGTGGTTTGTTTGGGATGCTCTTCCCTGAGACTGGCACTGGATTTCTGCTCTGACATGAAGTTGGGGGAGAGCCCCTAAGAAGACTTCTGGAGTCATTCTCACCTCGTCGCTCTCTCAAGCAGGAACTTGCCCACTGCAGCACTGGTTTCTCCATCCTTTGTTGAGACTTCACTTGAGGAAGTTTCTTGTGTGGTTCACAACTGTGTTAGGGAGTTCTGAAGGAAATGCCCTTGACCTAGCACCATTTCTTTTCAGGGAAATAGCTTTAAGCATATGGGAGTCTCAGTGTTTAAGACCAAGGTCCTTCCTTGAGGAAGCAGAGTGTGACACCTCCTGGCTAACCTTATCAGGATGCCCCTTGGAGTCAGTTCCTGGATTGACCCACACAGGTGAGTTCAGAAGTGCTGAGTAGCTCCACCGCCCTCCAGTTGCTTCCCTTAAGTCTCCATGAGACTGACTTTTAACAAAAGCATGGCCTCATCCTTTCTGAGTGTTTTCCCTGACCCACTGATTGAGCACTGGACTAGCTAGTGACACTGGACCACTAGTGACACTACCCTAGTACCACCTGACAGTGGAAACAAGCTCCTAGAGGTGTTTCCCCAGTGGCACATAGAACCACAGGATTCAGAAAAGAGCAGAATCCACCCTACCGTAACCTCTGAGGATACAGGGCATTACTCTACCTCTGAAGATTTGAGAGGCGCACATTCTAGGAAGGAATGTTAGAGCAATGTCCTTAAGCCAAGCATGGTGCCACACGCCTGCAGTACTAGCTACTCTGGAAGCTGAGGCAGGAGGGTTGCTTGAGTTCAGAAGTTTGGGGCCAGCCTCAGTAACTTAGTGAGAACCCCCAACTGTTATTTTGTGTGTGTTTGTATATAGAAGACAGATTTTTACAGAATAATGTGGGATACTCAAGGATGATAACAGGTGGTGACCAAAGGAGCCATTGTGGAAGAAAATACTTTGAGTGACCAGGGGTCACAGACCATTGTCTTTCGTTTTTGAGACAAGGTCTTGCCATGAAGCTGAGGTAGGGTCTCTGACTAACCCAGAGTAAACCAAGAGTGCACTGATTCAGCTAGTCTAGCTAGCCAGCTTGCCCAGGGATCCCCAGTGCTGATCCCCAGTGCTGGAATGGCAGGTGACGCCAACACATAGTTTTTTTTTTTTTTTTTGGTTTTTCGAGGTAGGGTCTCGCTCCAGCCCAGGCTGACCTGGAATTCACTCTGTAGTCTCTGGGTGGCCTTGAACTCATGGCAATCCTCCAACCTCTGCCTCCCGAGTGCTGGGATTAAAGGCGTGTGCCACCACTCCCGGCTCCAACACATAGTATTTACATGGCTGCTGGGCATCTTAACTCAGGCCCTCATGCTAGCCTGCAGAGTGTGTTATTGACTGACATCACCCCAGCCCTGGGAACAACTTGTCCAGAGACAAGGCCATCCTATTGTGTGAAAAGACTTGAAACCATCCAGAAACACTCCATGACTGGGGGAAGGAGACTGGAAAGGTGATGCAACTTTCCCAGCATGCTCTGCCCTCCACATCATCATGATTTACAAAGAATTCTCCTATATGTTATAGGCTCTGTTTTTTTTTTTTTTTTCAAGGTAGGGTCTCACTCTAGTTGAGGCTGACCTGGAATTCACTATGTAGTCTCAGGGTGGCCTTGAACTCATGGCGATCCTCCTACCTCTACCTCCCGAATGCTGGGATTAAAGGTGTGCGCCACCACGCCGGGCTTTAGGCTCTGTTTTGATTTGACTTTTTTTTTTTTTTTTTGAGATAGGTCTCATGTTGTATAGTTTGGCTCAACTCACTATGTAGCCAAGAATGACTTTGAACTCTGGACCCTCCTTCCTCCTGCATGTTAAGTGCCAGAATTACAAGTATGCACCACCAAACCTGACTTGATTTCAATTTTTAAAAAATATATTTATTGCGGGCTGGAGAGGTGGCTCAGCAGTTAAGGCACTTGCCTGCAGTGCCTAAGGCCCCGGGTTCAATTCTCCAGGTCCCACATATGCCAGACCCACAAGGTGGTGGCCCTGGTGCGTTTTCTCTCTCTCTCTCTCTCTCTCTCTCTCTCTCTCTCTCTCTCTCTCTCTCATTGAAAATGAATAAAATACTTTTAAAATATATATATATTTATTGCTTGACATGGTGGTGCATGCTTTTAATCCTAGCACTTAGGAGGCAGAGGTAGGAGGATCGCTGTGAGTTCGAGGCCAGCCTGGGCTAGAGTGAGACCCTACTTTGAAAAACAAAAATATTTATTTGCAAGAGAGAGTGAGCAAATGAACTCCAAATGCATGTTCCACATTGTATATCTGACTTTACCTGGGAAATGTGGAATTAAACCTGGGCTGGCAGGCTTTGCAAGGAAGCGCCTTTAATTGTTGAACCATCTCTCCATAATAATTATTATTTTGGTTTTTCAAGAAAAGGTCTCACTCTAGCCCAGGTTGACCTGGAACTCACTCTGTAGCCCTAGGCAGGCCTTGAACTAATGACCATCCTCCTACTGTAGCCTCCCAAGTGCTGAGATTAAAGGCATGCACCACTATGCCCAGCCTGTAGCTCAGGCTGGCCTGAAACTCATGTCAGTCCTCCTGCCTCAGCCTCTCAAGTAGCTGGTATGACAGGCATATGCAACCATACCCTGATACTGGGCATTTCGACCCAGATACTGTTTTTTTGTTTCTATATTATGATATTTCATGTGGTCTCTCCACAGTAGTTCTTTGAAATGGGCGGTACCCCTAGTTAATCCTTATTAAAATCAAGAAATAGAACCCCAAATCAAGCCAGGTGTGGTGGTGCATACCTTTAAACCCAGCACTTGGGAGGCAGAGATAGGAAGATTACTTTGAGTTCAAGGCCAGCCTGAGACTACATAGTGAATTCTCAATCTGGGCTAGAGTGAGAACCTATCTGAAAAAAACAAAACAAAACAAAACAACAAAATTCCCACAATACCCCAAAACTAGAAGCTTGGTTCCCATTAAAAGAAAAATTCTGAGTATAGTCGAGGAACTGTTTACATATTTGATACTTTATATAAAGGGGGCAGGATGGAATCATGAGTAGATTTAAGTCCCTGGAAGGTCTATCAGCATCTATTAATGGCTTCATCATTGAGTTCCTCAGCAATAATACCTACCTCCAGCAACTTTACCCCAGGGACCCATTGTGAACGGGGTGGGTGTTCACTGTCCTCTCCCCATGTTGCCTCCGCCTCTTCCCTGTTTGTGACCATCCTCAGTGACAGTACAGGGCTGGTAGGCTGTTTCCTGGCCTGGCCTTGAGATGCTTTGTTATATACTCAGAACCCCAAGAAACTAGCAGAGAAACTGGCTCTGATTGTAGTTGACTGAGAGAAGCCACTGTAAGTCATAGGTAGGTACCCAGGTGCAGCAGAGACCAGCCAAAACCCAGGGCTTGCCAAAGTGGACCCAGAGGGTGCTTTGTCTGTCTTTCCATGAGGGAGAATCGAGCTTATGTGTTCTCGCACTAGCCGAAGGCCATCCTGTGTGCCATCATACTCCAGGCATGGAGACACATTTCTATACTCAGTTCTCAGGAAGCCTGAGGCAGGAGGCCAGCCTGGGTTACACAGTGAGACCGTCTCAAAAACAAAGACATACCAATCTGTACCTTGGGCAGTGTGCCTGTATTGCATTTAGGGCCATTTGTATTGTTGAGGAGAAAGGGTCATGTCTGCACAGTAGGTTCAGTACGTTAAATCATTTTTGTCTGGTTTTCTTTCTTTTCTTTGTTTTTGAGGCAGGGTGTCAGGAACCCAGGTTGACCAGGAACTTACTCTGTAGCCTCAAGCTGCCCTTGAACTCATAGCAATCCTCCTATGAGAGAGAGAGAGAGAGAGAGAGAGAGCCTCTGAAGTGCTGAGACTAAAGGCATGCACCACCTAGGAGGCTGAGGCAGGAAGAGGAAGAGTGTATCAGGCTTGCTTGAGCCAGTCTAGGCTACATAGTGAGACCCTTTCAAAAACAAAACAACGAAAAGCCCTATTAACAGTAATAGGATTTGAGTAACAAGGGATTGTTTGATAAAGAGCATCATGAACTTCAGGCCAGCCTGGGCTAAACAGCAAGACGTGAGGATGAGTGTTTAGCATGTTCAAGGTCCTGGGTTCAATCCCCAGCACTGCCAAGATAAGAAAAACAGGAGTACAAGGAAGAAGAAGAAAACAAAACATGGGCCTGGTGTGGTGGCAGTTAGAGGCAACCTGGGGCTACAGAGGGAGTTCCAGGTCAGTTTGTGCTGGAGTGAGACCCTACCTTGAAAATCAAAAACAAAACAAAAACAAAAAAAAAGGGGAGGGGTCTGGAGAGATGGCTCAGCGGTCAAGGCAGTTGCCTGAGGAGCCTGAGGAAACAAGTTCAATTCCCCAGTACCCACACAAAGCCAGATTCTCAGGCTGGCGCTGCATCTGAAGTATGTTGGCAGTGGCTGGAGGCCCTGGCGTGCCCATAATTTTTAAAAATTATGTGTATATTAAAGAATTATAGGAGCCGGGCGTGGTGGCGCACGCCTTTAATCCCAGCACTTGGAAGGCAGAGAGAGGTAGGAGGATCGCCATGAGTTCAAGGTCACCCTGAGACTACAGAGTGAAATCCAGGTCAGCCTGGGCTAGAGCGAGACCCTACCTCGAAGAAAAAAAAAAGAATTATAGGGACTGGGGGGATAGCCTGATGACCAGGGTTTGAGTCCCCAGTACCTATGTAAAGCTGGATGCACCAGTGGTGCATGTGTGTGGAGATCGTTTGCAGTGACAAGAGGCCCTAGCATGCCCGTTCTCTCTCTGCTTGCAAATCAATAATACATATTTAAAAATTATTCTAAAATGAATTGATGATTTATCAATCCGTGTTTGATTTGTATGCCTATCTTACATACCTATATATCCAAGGCTGCATAGACATTTCTCAGGTGACAAGGGACCGCCTGACCCTAGAGTGGGATAGAGACCCTCCAAAACTGAGGTTCAGTTTTTGTTGAAGGCTAGGCCGGCGGAATGGGAGGGCAGTCCCAACTGCTTGCTTGGGGCTTCTTGCCAGAGGCACTTCACTACAAAGCTGCCCCACAAAGTGATTAAAGTTGAATAGCCCAGCAACCTCAACATGCCCTTCGCTAACGTCTCACCAGCGCCCTCTACTGACAAAGCTGAATGTCATGAATATCATTAAAGAACTACTGAAAGGTCTGTTTGATTTTTTTGTTGTTGTTTGTTTTCGAAGTAGGGTCTCACTCTAGCCCAAGCTGACCTGGAATTCACTTTGTAGTCTCTGGCTGGCCTTGAACTCATGGTAATCTTTCTTCCTCTGCCTCCAGAGTGCTGGGATTAAAGGCGTGCACCACCACGCCTGGCTCAGTTCAACTTTTTTTTTTTAATATTTTTTTTTTAGTATTTTATTTATTCATTTTCAAGCAGAGAGATACAGAGAGAGAGAAGGAGAGATAGAGATAGAGAGAGATAGCACCAGGGCCACCACCTTGTGGGTCTGGCTTATGTGGGTCCTGGGGAATTGAACCAGTGGCCTTCGGCACTGGAGGCAAGTGCCTTAACCTCTGAGCCATCTCTCCAGCCCTCAGTTCAATTTTTTAAAGAAAAGGAATCAAAAGGTGAATCTGGAACTGACAGTCCATTAATAGCTTCCACATCTGTACGCTGGTTAACACCTTTATATACTCCTTGCATCCCTCTCCCCAGCCTTGGTTACATACCCCAATCATCTGTTAAATATTGCAGCTGAAATGTCTCCTCGCCATCGCAAATTTAGTCATGAAACTTTCCCTTCTGGACCCCAAACATGTTCCTAATCTCAGAGAACAGTGCCACCAGCCAGATGCCCGGTCAACAAAGCCCTGGCAGTTAACTTTGACTTCTTAGTTACTTCCACATCCAGCCCCAATCCAAGAGATGAGATACATCACAACATCTCCAAATCATTTGTCACTTGTCCAAGTTGGCTCTTTCACCTGCATTATTAGAAGACCTCTTGGTTTAACTAGGCCCTGAGTGCATCCTGCCTTCACCACTTCTCTCATCCCTGCAATCAAATGCCCAATGGACACAAGGTAAGAAAGGTTTATGTTAGCCCATAGTTTCAGTCCATCCTAGCCAGGAGAGATGGGAAGTCTCTTGGTGAACCCAGAGCTGCCATTTTCCTGGTTAGTCTGGCTGGCCTGCGAGCCCCAGCGATTTTCCTGTTCGGTTCCTCTCAGGGTTGTGGTTTTACTACTAGATTTTTATGTAGGTGCTGGGGATTAAAGTTAGCTCCTTATGCTTGCATAGCAAACACTTTATCCACGGAGCCATTTCCTCAGCCCCAGCCAGTGTTTTAGCTGAAATAATGTAAAGATAGTCCCTTAGGAGCAAGCTTCCATTCCTACGTGAAGTGCTCAGCATGACAATTTCTTCTCTAAACTGTCAACATCAAAACTGGCAAAGGACCGATAAAGGCCACGTGTGTGGCAGATTGTTCTAGCCATGGCTCCAATGAGAGACTGGCTTCAGTGTCCATGTTAGTTCCTTCCCCCATTGACTATGGACTTGGGTGCTTGCTCTGCTATTTACTTATTTAGACAGGGTCTCTCTATGGAGCCCAGACTGGCCTCTAATTCATAATCTTCCTGCTTCAGCCGCCTGATAATTACAGGCATGCACCTGGATGGCTGGCTCAAAGTCATCCACTTCCTGATTGCACTGTTCACTTCCCTGCATTATTTTTCTCCACAACAATGAGCACTGTCTCATGTATTATTTTATTATTATTTTGGTTTTTTGAGGTAGGGTCTTGTTGTAGCCCAGGCTGACTTGAAATTCACTATGTAGTCTTGGGGTGGCCTCGAACTCATGGCAATCCTCTTACCTCTGCCTCCCAAAGGCTCATGCCACCATGCTGGACCAAAAAAAAAAAAAAAAA
>PVHP010027613.1:0-23758 GCA_004024765.1 Zapus hudsonius | reverse complement strand
CACTTGGGCCAGGAAGACTGGGATGAGTACTAAGATATACAGGATACCTTGCCACAAGGACTAATACAGACAGCCCACAGAGGAGGATATACAACTGATCAGGGATGGGGAGGGGGGGGAATTGGGGAATTCGGGATAACAACGCATGGTTTGCCCACTAAACAATGTAACACATTATGGACAATAAATATATATTAAAAAAAATAAAAAAAATGTTACTTCTTTTCTTGTACTTTAAAAAATATTATTTATTTATGAGAGAAAGAGGCAGAGAGTATGGGTGTACCAGGGCCTCCTGCCACTTTGCGCATCTGGCTTTACAGGAGTCCTGGAGAATCAGACCCCAGCCATCAGGCTTTGCAAGCAAGTGGCTTTGACTACTGAACCATCTCTCCAGCCTGCTTGTACTTTTTTGATTGCTCTAAAAGAGGCAATTATTTTGCCGTCTTGCTGCATTCCCCCAGCTCTGTAAGGAATGGACAAGAACTGGGGGAGAGAGCCTGGCATGAGAGGAACACTTCTCAGGGCCTGAGCTTGGATTCTCAGAGCTTCTTATTTTACTCAGCCTTCCTCATGCGTCTCACACACAACCAGCCATGTCTTTCTTGCTGGCCTCTCAAATGAATCACGTGATCTACCTACTCAGTGTGCCCTGAACAAGACCCCCCATTCCCACTGCTATGGCATCGTTAAAGACAAACGTTACCCAGAAGCTAATGTAGAGGACAGACACACAATGTAAGAAAGAACTGAGAAGACAACAGGCCACAAGAACCCCCTGGATCTTTAATATTTGAAGAGTGAAGATTAAAATGTTAATCTCTTTATCTATCATTTTCCCAGATCTTCAAGGAGACCGCCTGTATTCTAATTGCTTCAATCTACAGAAAAGGTGAACTCTCCAACTGAGCCCAGAGTCTGTGTGACTCCTTGAAAATCACTAGCTCTGAGATCTTACCTCTCTGGGTCCAGAAAAATACTATTAGGCAATCTCAAAGGTCCCTTCCAGAAATAATTATATAGGCCTTTAAGGACTACTTAAAAATATATCATTCGGGTTGTAGAGATGGCTGAGCAGTTAAGGGGCTTGCATGCAATGCCTAACAACCCAGGTTCAGTTACCCAGGACCCACATAAAGCCAGATGCACAAAGTGGTGCATGCATCTGGAGTTCACTTGCAGCGGCTGGAGGCCATGGTGTGCCCATTCTCTCTCTTTGTCTCTTTCTTTCTTTCCTTCTTTCTTTCTTTATTTCTTTCGCTCTCTCTGCTTGCAAATAAATAAATAAAATATTTAAAAATAGATCATTAAAGCAGAAATATAAAAAATTTTCTAGAAAATATTTAGATAGATGGTCAGTGGATAATAGATATGTAATAGCATATTTTTTATCAGAAAGTCACAATAAATGAGTATGGCTCAATTATTTAGGTCAGCTGGGGAATTTTGTCCTGGGGAATGATTAGCCCATCAACTTGGATCTTACTGTCTTATTGTCCTGCCTCCCTTCTCCCATTACTGTGTTCCTAACACAACAGGGGCTCAACCAACAAGGCTTCCTTTTAGTGAAGGAGAAAGAATGAGAGAAGTAACAATAAGAATACATAGGGGCTGCATGTTTTCCTCGTCTGCTTGTATTTTAAACTATTTATTTATTTGCTCATGTGTGTGCGTGTGCGAGGAGTATTGTGAACGTGTATCTTGATGCTACAAATGAATGTCAAATCCTTGCACCACTTTTTGTCGGACTTTATGTAGGTGCTGAGGAATGGAAGAGGTGCCTGTAGGCTTTACAAGCAAATACCTTTAACTGCTGGGATCTCCTGTGCGCGACCCCCTCCAGTCCTTTTGAACTAATCAAACCCATAGGCTACAAAGGGACCCATCAGGGTCTAATACTGGCATGCATGATTTTTTTTCCATTTCATTGTTTCTAACTAGTGCTATGTATTTTTTTATTAATGGAATTAGGGAAAAAATAATACCATTTACTAAATAATTGTGCACCAGCCCAATGCTGTATCATTAATACATACAACTGCATTTAATAATCAAAACTTATAATAAGTTAAGCTACTTCTCAAAGACCATGTCACTAATTCATGGCAGATGAAGACTTTGAATCCAGACTTATTTAATTCCTAGCCTGGGGTTTTAACCACAGAAGTGGAGTGCATCCCTAGCCGATGTGGGGGAAACACAAGGAGTGAAGTGCCAAGGTGTTCCTTCCTTGTTAGCCTTTTCTATCTTCTGAAACATTCCTTAAAGCAAATAATAACAGTATAGCTACTTCTACTACTATTGCTGTTGCTGCTACTATCACAACCATTGAATAAAAATTATATTTATTCAGACTGAACTGTACTTAGTTTATGGAAGAATTTTTCCCTCCATTTTACAGAAGAGAAAACTTAAAATAAAAATATTCCAATAACTTGTTTCAAGTCATGCTCAAACATAAAGTGGAGACAAATTGAGAACCCAGTACAAGGTGACTGAGTTCAAAATACATTACGAAAGACTCAGATGCTGCAATCAAGACCACATTCACGAATTTGACATATGAGATTAACTTGGGCAATGTCCACACTTGTACAGAGCCAAAAAGCCAAAAAAAAAAAAAATAGTAGCTTCCTTAAATTGGTAAAATAGCCCTTACCAACAAAGACTGGGTAATATTCAACAGAAATAAGACAAGACACTATGATTTGGCAAAAGCAAGTGGGTCAATGCCAAGTTGAAGAGTTTTGATCCCAGGGTCACTGGGAAGGTGCCTTACACAAGCCTTGATCTATCCAAATGAAAACAGACAGGAATGTCCAAAGGGGTGTCTCTTTTTGCCCCTGGCAATTTTAGAAGTGCCAGATATACATTAAGGAATCTATAAATATTAGATTCCATCATTGGATATGTCAAAATGATAAGTTAAAACTAATGATTCATCTGTAATTAAATAAGTCTAAAGGGGAAACTGCCAACTATCCACTTCCTGTTAGATCATATAAACAAAGAACAGCATGCTATGTATGATGTTGAAAACTTATTTTCTTTAATCCAAAAACCTAAAGAGATAAAACGATGGCCATGTTTTCTTCTAAGAAATCTGTACATGTGCTTAGTGGAAGACAGCATATGTGAGGAGGGTTTGTTTTTGTTTTTGTTTTTGTTTTGTTTTTGTTTTTGTTTTGTTTTTCAAGGTAGGGTCTCGCTCTAGTCCAGGCTGACCTGGAATTCACTATATAGTCTCAGGCTGGCATCGAACTCATAGTGATCCTCCTACCTCTGATTCCTGAGTGCTGGGATTAAAGGTGTGATGCACCATCACTACCTGAGATTTTTTTTTTTAATTCAAGAATAATTTCACAACAGTCTTCAAGCCTTTGAAGACGTCACATGACATATCCCTAACCTACCGGGCAATAAACATCATATTCCATCAACTCTCCCAAAAGATGACTTCCTACTGTTCATAGGACCCAATCTGTTTCCTGATACCTGATATCACCAGCTTACTGAGTAGTATAATAACCGTTTCCTTCCTATTCTTGGGGACTTTCTCTTAATATGTCCCTACATTATCTTACCCAAAAGGCATAGCATGTTTTCTTGTTTATAATATTACAAAGATTTATACTACATGTATCTGTTCACCTTTTGGTCTCTCTTGTTCTTTGTCATATTTTTGAAATATGGTCATGTTGTTGGGTTTATTTATTTAATTAATATATTAGTATATTGTGTTCCATTCTTGGACTTGAATTTTCAATCCACATTAACATAAAGATAAGCCTTTTGGATTGATTCCAGATTGGAGGTATTCTGTCACCAATTCTTGTCCAAGACCCCTGAAACAATAATACAAAAGGTTCTCTAAGAGTCAAACTATTTTTTCAAAACCGGAGCCAATCCCATTCCCATAAACAATTTAGAAGTATTCTCACCAATGCAGAATGCATTTAATACTGTCTGTCCTCTGGTATTATCAAATTTAAACAAAATTAGCCTATCAGTTGAATACATAGTGGTCATGTTCAATACTTTAATTTCCATTATTCGGTTTCCTAATGAGATCAAATGTTCTTTTCATATATTTATTGGCCTATCCTTTTCTAGGAAGGGCCTATTTGACCATTTTACTACTTAATTATCTTTTTGATTCTTATTAATTATACAAAAACGTTCATTTCTACACATTTATTATTACTTTATATAAATGCAAATGAATCAGAGGTAGGAGCACTATCATTACTTATTCTGCATATATACTTCCTTATAATATCAAAATCAGTAACTCCATGTGCCCATCGAGCACTTAAAATATGGCTACAGAGAATAAATATTTTTTTAAGTTAAATAAAATTCATTTAAATGGTCCTGTGTGAATACTGGCTACCATATTGCACAGTGCAATACGAAACATAAATCTTTTACTAATTATACAAGTAGTATTTTCCTACTCAGTATCTGTGTTAACATCACTTATCTTCTGGGTGTGTGGGGTATGTGTTTATGTATACTGTGCCTGTGTGTGTGTGCGCGTGTGTGTGTGTGCACAAGCATGCCGAGGCCAAAGGAAAACACTGGATGTCCTCCTCCATTGCCCTTCAGCCTTATTTCCTTGAGACAGAGTCTTTCACTGAACCCATAGCTGCTAGTGTTTTGTCAGACCAGCTGACCAGTAAGCCTCATTGATTCTCCTGTCTCAAGCCCATTCAACATTGGTATTAAAGGCATCCATAGCCACACTTAGCTTTTAACATGAGTGCCTGGGATCGAACTCAGCTCTTCATGTTTACCGAGAAAGTGCTCTTATCTACTATCCCATCTCCCCAGAACCTCCCACTATCTTGTTTGTGAAATGTGAAAAATTCTGCTTATTGAGCTTTTTACCACTATGAAAAAATAGTTGGCAAAACACCATCTAAGGAAGAAAGATTTATTCTGGCTCATAATTTCAGTGGTTTTAGTCCTTGTTTGTTGAAGCCACCTGCTTGGACAGAACATCAGAGTCATGGGAGTTTATGGTGGAAGAGGTTCTTCAGTTCATGGTGACCAGGAAGAAAGACAGAAGAGGAGGAAGGAAGAAGAAAGGAAAAAAAGGAAGAGGAGGGGGAGAAGGAAGAGAAGGAAGAAGAGGAAGAGAAAGAAGGAGAAAGAAGGAGGAGGAAGAGAAGAGAAGAGAGAACGCCCATGATTGGGTCTTATTTCCTCTTTGATTCCATCAGGACCTGCAGCCATGAGATAGTACAGCCCATATTCAGGTGTATCTTCTCTCTTTAGCTAGCCCTCTGTGGAAAGGTCCTTACAAAAATACTCAGATGTGTGCTTTCCCCATCTTCTAGGCCTTTCTCAATCCAATAAAGTGGACAAACAAAATAAAACATCACAAATCCATCCCTTGTCCACTTGACACTAAACTATGTCTGCTTAAACTATAAAACTTCCTCCCTCGTCCATCTCCTAATTCAATATGTATCCAGTTTAACTGAAACAGCATCCATAGTCTTAACTGATCCACTCTGTTCAAAAGTCCAGTTTCAAGGGCTGGAGAAATGGCTTAGCCATTAAGGTACTTGCTTGAAAAGCCTAACCGCCCATTCAGCTCCGCAGTGCCCAGGAAAAGCTGAATGCACAAAGCAGCACATGCATCTGGAGTTTGTTTGCAGCAGCCAGAAACCCTTCACTCTGTTGTCTCTCTTCTATCTCTCTCTGCTTGCAAAGCAATAAATAAAAATATTTTTTTAAAGTCCAGTTTGGGGCTGAAGAGATGGCTTAGCAGTTAAGGCATTTGCCTGCAATGCAGAAGGACCACAGTTCGATTCTCCCAGTGCCCATATAAAGCCAGATGCACAAGAGGGTACATGTGTCTGGAGTTCATTTGCAGAGGCTGGAGGCCATAACGTGCCCATTCTATCTCTCCCTCCCTCATTCTCTCTCTCCCTCTCTCTTTCTATCTCTATCTCTCTCTTTCTTTCTTTCAGATAAATAAATAAAATATTTTTAAAGTCCAATTTCAAAATCCTTCTAAATCTCAAGACCAACACTTAGCTGAGAGCCCCTGCAAAATCAGAAATGAGTACCATGCCCCAAGATACAACGGCACAGACATTAAATCCTGTAAGATTAATGTCCAGCAAATAGGTAGGGGGCCTATGATGACATGATGTGAACTCTGTAGGGTTGGGAAACTTTGCCCTTGAATGATGCCATATGTAGTCACACAGCGTCTCTCTGGGCCTGGCTCTGCTCATTGTCCAAGGCTTTACTGGGCACATATGGCTCTTTCCTCTCATCACCAACACTATAGCATCTCTAGTGCCTATTTGACTTGGTCCTCACAACCCCATGCATGGCCCTCTCTTGGGTGGCATGTAGGGATCCGCACCCTGCCACACATTGTCTGGCCTTTTTTAAAAAATTATTTATTTGCAAGGAGAAAGAGTATGGGCGAGTCAGGGGTACTGATGAACAGCAGATGCATGTGTCACTTTGTGCATCTGGCTTTATGTGCATGATGGTGAATTGAACCCAGGCCATTAGGCTTTGCAAGGAAGCACTTTAACCCCTGAACCATCTCTCCAGCCCCATGTCTGATTTTTTCTTTGACCTTCTTTTGAAAGCTGGATGAAAGCCTTGATGACCCTGTAACTCTTGCATTGTACATACATGCAAAACCAGCTCTGTGTATATAAGGTCTGCTAACAGATCAAAGAGTAGCTAGGTCCCCAAAAACCACTCCGACTGTGCTCTCTGCATGACTGAATTTGGGGGAATACTTCATTACACCGCTCTGGAAGATCCGGGAGTCTTGCAGCTTTCTTTTTCATTTTCCCAGTGAAAGTCCTCTGAAAAACCAATTTCAAAGACTTAACAAAAACATGGCAAGTTTAGTTGCAACAACTACTCTCCTTTTCTAGGACTGGTTTTTTCGTGTTAGTCAGAAATTTCATGACTGTGACAAAATGCCTGACAAACAAGTGGAGAAAGATTTGTTTGGGTCACAGTTTCAGAGGCTTCAGTTCATTGTTCCTGGAGTCATGAGCTTGGACAGGGAGCCTGAGTGTGTGACAGAGGAGGCTCTTCCCCTTATGAGGTTGAGAAGAGGCGAGAGAGGAAGACAGAGAGAGAACGAGAGAGAGAGAAAGAGAGAGAGAACAAGAGTGGCCTTTTTCTTTTTCCTCTTTTTATACAAGTTGGGCCCCTATTTATGGAGAAACGTGATTGTACCTTCCCTGTTGAGTTAATCCTCTGTGGAAAAGCCCACAGCATCACATGCAAAAGTGTGCTTTTGCTCATCTCCTAGGTACATCCCAACCCAGTGTTGAGTCAGGTAAAATTAAAAGCCACACAGTTTTAAAGAGAAAAGAGCTGAATGTATAAAATATCATCTTTTTTATTAGAGTATTCCATTTTAGACTTTAAAATGGGGGATTCAGCTCATTGGTATAACACTTACCTAGCTAGCACAAGGCCCTGAATTGATCCCCATCTCAAAACAAAACAAAAAAACAAGTAACACACAAACAAACAAAAAGCCAGGTAAGGGGGCAGCACCCAGGAGGCAGAGGTAGGAGGATCACCAAAAGTTCAAGGCCACCCTAAGACTACGTAGTGAATTCCAGGTCAGCCTGGCAGCCTGGGATAGAGCAAGACCTTATCTCAAAAAAGACCAAAAAATAAATAAACATAAAAAACAACATTTTGTGTCCCTTTTTCTCTAGTTTCCATGAGCATTTTACTTTTAACATGTCCATTTCAAATCCATCTGTAATTATTTTTGTATACACTGTGACACAAGGGACCTATTTCATTTTATGGAAAATGTTAAGAAATTTTCCGGCACTAATGATTAAGAAGTCTATCTTTTTCACTACCAGTCTGTCATGCATTTAAATCATTTATCAAGAGTCTATAAAATAGCACCATTTCAGAAATGCCTTATCCCATTCTGTTGATAAATTTGTATATTATGACAAAAATGTTTACACCATGAATTTTTAAATTAGATTTGAATTCTGCTAGAGCAGTTTCCCCAGCATCTGAAACAGATAGCTATCTATTTCATCTCCATATTATTTATTATGTTGGTTCAATCTTGCCTTACTACACAGGCTAATACTACCCCAAATGGTGCTGAATACAAGCAGACATATGTCAGATTTCTGTACTGTTCTTAAATACAATGATTTAGACATATCAGAAGAATCACTGTGCTTCTTTGTAGTCTTGATCAAAATGAGAAATGTATTTCTGATTTATTAAGAATTTGTCATTCTCTGACCTCCCCAGGCCTGAAGCAAAACCCTGTTGCTGAAGAAACCACAGAAAGCCACCAATTAGAATCAAGAGACCCTTCAAGGTCCGGAATAGTATCCAGCCCCCAGATGGTAGTTAGTGCAGTTCTGGAAGGCATTGCACATGCTGCCAGGGGAAGCTGATCAATGACACTGGAGTAAACAGAGACCACTGGCATGAAACACAGACTGCGGCCATGAGTAGGCTGACCACACCTCCTACTGGGAGAGAACAGCGAACCAAGAAAGGAGCACTAGTGCAATGGAGGAGCCTGGGCCTGAGGGAGACAATCAGTAGCTTCTAAATTTGGCCAAATATTCCACTAAGTGTGGGGAAGCCCGTGACTGGAACTGGGGAATCAGTGCGATAAGATCCCGTACTCTTGGGCTCCCAAGAAAAGAAGCGCTATGGGACAGATTGATGGGGAAACTACTAAAAATGGAATCTAGGTAATCCAGAATTGTGTGTATTTGTTAACCTATACTGATCTCACTCTCCAATGGAGATTGTGTTTGTATTTTTCAGGATGCAGTGAGAGAGTTGTGGCCCATCTAACCCTACTAACCCACTGTAGGCCGATAGCTGAGATCCTGGCAAGAGATGAGCCACCACAGTCATACCATGGAGGATCCATATGGAACCCTGCAGAGAATGACGGGATGAACAAGGGACCCACAGCCACAGCCATTCAATCAACACAGGATAAGCCAGTGAGACAGAAACCAACGATTTTCGATACAAAGACCCCTAAGCTCACAACATTAAAGCAGCCTTAATACCCACCCACCACGACTCAGGGAACTGAGCAGAAGAGGGGGTGGAAAGATTGTGAGAGCTGTGGTGGGGGAGACGATCCAGAGGCATGGCCCCCCTCAGTAACAACACACTTGGACCAGGAGAACTGGGCTGAGTACTAGGCTATCCATGGTCCCCTACCACAAGGACTGATCCAGACGGCCCACGGAGGAGGATATCCAGCTGATTGGGGATAGGGAAGGGGGGGCATTGGGGAATTGGAGATATCAACTCATTGTAAAAAATAATAAATAAGAAAAGAATGTGTAGTATGGGGACTAGAGACGGCTCAGGGGTTAAGGTGCTTGCCTGCAAGTCCTCATGTAAAGCCAGACGCATCTGAAGTTTGTCTGCAGTGTCTGGAGGCTCTGGCGTGCCAATTCTCTCTCTTTCTCTAATAAATAAATAGATATATTTTTAAAAGGAAAAAAAAAGAATTTGTCATTGTCTTTCTCACATCTCCTCATTTACATAAAAAGGCTATGCATCTAGATAAGAGACCCTGAGAGGGAATGAAGTGGAGAGGAAGAATGAAGGACAAAAGGTCACAAATGAGATGAAAGAAGACAAAGAGAGACTATGGGGGGCACAAGAGGGGAAGGGGAAAAAAGAGGGGGAAGGGAAAGAAGAAAACTTGTATGAAAAGATATCATAAAGACACCCAATTAGCTACATGTCTAGATGCTCAAAGGGGTCAAACAACATTTTGAAAAACATGTCATTCTCCCACGTAGATGTTCAAATGTTTTAGTGTAGTTGTTGAATGCAGTCATTGAAACACTATTTTTCTTCTGAACTCTTAAAGTGATGAATGCCACTTTGTTTTTTAAATATTGAATCACCCTTACATTCCTGAGGAAATGACTGTCATTTTATTAAGTGATTTCAAAGATTTCTGGATTTGATTTGTCAGAATAATTCTACAACATATATTCATCGATATAATTTCCCTATAATCTTTCTCGTTATGCTCGTGTTGAGTTTTGGTATCAAGATAACTTAAATATTCTAAAGAAACTCAAAGCAAAGACAAAACCACAACAAAGAAAGCCTAGAGAATTTCATCTATTTTTATTCTCTGGAAGATTTTGTCTAAAAATGAAAAGTATCTTCCTTTCATAGTGGACATAACTTGCCAATGAAAGCATCTAACGAAGTCTGCCCTTTCTAAGGAAAATTTCTTTTATTGCCAATTAAATGCTTTGAGAATCATAACATATGGGTTTTCTATTTATTTTGAGACAGAATTGGTGATCTGCATTTTGTTATTTTTCTATTCAACTAAGTTTTAAATCATTAGCATAAATATTTTACAATAATTTCTTCTTTTGTGTGACCTGTGGGAATACTCCCTTAATGATTTCATGTGTCATCGATAGGATTGTCCCTTGTTCTGATTGGGCTTGTATTTTATTTCATGCTTTGTTGACCTGTTTTATCAAAGTATGTTTCTTCTCCAAAAAGTCCTACTTTATAGTCTATCATTGATTTCATCTCTACTTTCAACTCAATCATTCCCTCTTTCAAATTTCTAGATTAATTTATCTTATTAATGTTCCTTTTACTTTTTAGATACAAGCTGTATTAGAATCACCAGCTGAGCAAGGTGATGCATGCCTTTAATCCCAGCACTGTATAGAGACAAAGGTAGAAGGCTCACTGTGATTTTGAGGCCAGTCTGGGACTATAGAGTGAGATCCAAGTCAGCCTGGACTACAGTGAGATGCTACATTAAAAAAAAAAAAATCCAGACCATAAATTTTCCTGTAAGGACTATATTATGTTCATCTTACACATAATGGCATATAGTATTTTAGTTATTTTTCAATTTAAAATATTTTTCAAACCTGATGGGACCATGACCAATTTGCAGTATATTCATATATTCAAGTCACCAATAGAATTTAAAAAATATTTTAAACCTCTATTCTTTCTTCCTTACATAAGTTATTTATCCAAACATTAAAAACATGAACTTTTATTGTAATCTTTTAGTGTTTTTTTCTAACTTGTGTGCATTGTGGTCAGAAAGAACAAGGTATTTTTTTAACCCTTAATTTCAGGCCTTTGAAATTCATTAAAATGTGATTCAAGGGCTGGAGAGATGGCTAAGCAGTTAAGGCACTTGCCTCCGGTGCCTAAGGCCCCGGGTTCAATTACCCAGTATCCAGTATCCACATAAGTCAGACCCACAAGGTGGTGGCCCTTGTGCGCTCTCTCTCTCTCTCTCTCTCTCTCTCTCTCTCTCTCTCTCTCTCTCTCTCTTTCTCTCTCTCTCTCTCTCTCTTTCTTTCTCTCTGTATCTGAATAAATATTTTTTAATGTGATTCAAGTTCTGGTAATGGTCAATTTCTTCGACGTTCATGTATGCTTGAACAAAATTTGTATTCTATAAGTTTTTGTGATAGTGTTCAGTATGTGGTGTGTGTGTTATGTACACTTATTTGTTCCTATTATTTTGGTTGGTTATGGATTTTTAGAATTTTTTTTTGAGACGAGGTGTCACTAAATAGTCCAGGCTGGCCTTAAATTCACAACATAGCCCAAGCTAGCATTGGCCTCATGGAGATCTTCCTGCTTCAACCTCCTGAGCACTGGGATTATAAACCTGCCTGCACCACCAAGCCTAGCTAGCTCTGTGGGTATCTGTGAGGTCATTGTTAATCATATAAACTGGTCCTCCTTTACCTCTATTCATAGTTTGTTGACCTATTTTATAAGTCACTGACTGAAGTATTTTTAAAACTTCTGTCATAATTATGAATATTTAAATTTCTCCTTAGGCAACTGTTAAGTCATGATATCCTATCTTTTCAAATTTGCTAGTAGGTTCATATAAACCTAAAAATATGAATCAGTTGAAGTAATCCATTGTCTAAATTCTATTTTGTGTGATATTAAAATAGCTTTATAAACATTACTTGGACAAATATTGCAGGATATATGTTCTTCAAGTACTTTTATGCTCAATTTTCTAAGATATAGATATATCACTTATAGATAGCACACTGCTTATTTTTTAAATCTGCTCTGACGATTGCTTTTCCACTAGAACATTTTTAGTTATTATGACTATGGGGCTTAATCTTATCACTTAATTTTATGTCTTTTATGTGACCTCCCTCTCCTCTCTCTATTTTTTTCCTCCTTTGCTTTCTTTAGGATGACTGAACACTTTTATCAAGTTTAATTTTTCATCTACTAATTATGCACTGGAATCTTGGTCTCTATTATTTTTATGACGATCTAACGAATTAAAGCATATCTACTTAATCCATCCAAGTTCAAAGTAAATTAATATCTGTATCCTTCTCTCAGGAAATATAATTATCTCAGGACACTGTAAGCCCATGAATTTCTTTGCCTAATTTATATGTGCATTTCCGTGGCGTGTTTTTTCAAAATTAGTCAGTTTAATTGGTCTTGGAAATGGTTCATGCTCCTCTAAGCTCACTCAGATGTTCATTCATTACTCTATTCTTCCCTCCATCCCTCCTCTCACCATCACATCTTGGGCTCATGTTCCTCTGCCTGAGGCAGAACCATTTGAATATAGTTTAGTGAATGCAGCTGATGAAAATTCTTTTTATTTTCCTAGAAATTGTCCAAGTTTACTTCATTCTCAGCAGTTATGTTCACTGGTATAGAATTTAACAGTAAGGCTATTTTTATTCCACCCAGAAAGTTCCTATGAACTGACTTCTATTGTTGCCACTGAGAAGCCAGGAGTGACTCTGCCTGTCATTTCTTTATGATCATTTTTTACTTTTCTGCCATTTCTGTCAAGATGTTACCTCTTGGGCTGGAGAGATGGCTCCATGGATAAAGTGCTTGAGCCCCAATTGAAATACCTGACTTCTACCTCCAGGTCTTATGTAAAAAGTCAGAAGCCATGGTGGGCTTCTGTACACCCAGAACCTTGATGCTGTTGGCGAGGTGGGAGGCAGAAAAGGAGAACTTCCCAGAAGTTCAAGGTGAGCTCCACAAAGAGGAACAGAATGAGAATCCAGAGGGAGAAATCCTGCCTCAGATGAGGGGACAGGACAAGCCCAAAAGTTGTCCTATGACCTCCACATATGTGTTGTGTGTGCACCCCCCACTCACACACAAATACACACATGTACACACAAATTAAAAAAAAAAGATGTGGAGGCTAGAGAGATGGCCCAGCAGTTAAGGCACCAGCTTGCAAAGCCTAATGCCTAGGCTTTGATTCCCCAGTACCCACCGGAAACCAGATGCACAAAGTGGTGCATGCATCTGGAGTTTTTGTTGCAGTGGCTGGAGGCCCTTCCTCCCTCCCATCGTCTCTCTCCTTGGAAATAAATGAATAAATAAAATACTGCTACAAAAAGATGTGGCATCTTTATTGATATCCTGATAGAATATTGTGGTATAATGCTAAATCATGAACATTTTGAGATATGAATTTTAAATTTACGGCTTTTAGTACTCATTACAACTTTTAAATCTGTAGATTTGACCTCTTCTAAATCTGTTCACTTATAAATGCAGCCATACACCTATAGATATGGACATTTTGAAACTATGTTTTTAACTATGTACAAATTCAAAATTCTCACTTATTTCAGGTAAATAGACTAAACATCTGATATTAAAGTGATCAAATAAATCTCTAGGGCCTTCTTTCTTCAAGTGTGTTGTTTCTGTCTGCCTTCTATCATCATGCCTAGAACTCCAGATCTATGCATGAAAGGCCATGGGAAAGGCTTTCCCATGTTTTCTTCTGGATATTTCTTCAGATCTATCTTCCAGTCTACTACTCATCTCTTAAGCTAGATACAAACCATCTGTCCAGCCAATCCTATGAGTTTTACTTTTATTAATTTCATTTTTATTCCTAGAAGTTATAGCAGGTTCTTTTTCTTTCTTCTTTCTTTCTTTCTTTCATTCTTCCTTCCTTCCTTTCTTTTTCTTTTTTTTTTGGGGGGGGTTAGAGGTAGGGATTCTTTCTAAAATACTCTTTAACTCTTTATGCTTTCCTGTATCCTGGAGATATTGTAAGCTCCCCTTTTATTTCTTTGCATATGAACACTGGAGCTGTTTTCTAACATATTCCTGGAAGTTCCAATGTCTGCAGAAGTTTCTAGTCTGTTTCTATACGGGTCTGGTTCTGGCTGGTTTTGTTGTGTGCTAGTTGCTTCTCCTTGCAAACAGAGAGTGGGCAGGTGGTTCTCAGTAATATTGGATGAAAATGACTTCATCCAAAGAAGTTCAGTATTTGCATCTGTGAGACGCTCAGGGGAACCAGGAATTCAGAAGCACCTCCAGCTGAGCTCATCCCTACAGGGCTCTTGACCACAAGGTGCAACTGTAGTCATGTGGATGGGGAGACATCTCCCAGGGGTGGGTCTTCTTTCTGTTCCAGATTCTCGGTTCCTTTCTGTTCAGCCTCAAGGCAACTCTCCATTGAACTGCTTGGCCATGTGATCACAGAATATGTCGGGCTCAAAAATAACCACTTAATAAAAGAGGATTACCGTAGACTCGCCATTTCAGAGGAGTTCCAAACTCTGATTCTGTCCCTTTCAGTCAGGCCATCAGAACTACAGTTCAATTTCTAGGACCACCAAATATCTTCAGGGAAGTAGACTTCACTTTTCTCTTCCTTGGATTTCCGCCTCATCATGTTTGATAATAATTAGATGTTTTTAGGCAATATTCTTTTCATCCGATACTTGGTTTTCTAGCAGAACATGAGGATGAATAGCCCATATTGCCATATTCCCAGAAACAATATGACCGTTACTTAAATCTTGGTCACATGATATACTGCATTTTGTGCCTGGCCTCCTAACTGCAAAAATGTCCAGAAACCTACGGGTACTTGGGAGCCATTGTAGTTGGCCTCTCATTGCCAGCACAAACCACCTGACCAAAAACAGCTGATGAAAGGAAAGGGTCTGTTTTAGCTTACAGACTTGAAGGAAGCTCCATGATGGCAGGGAAAGTGATGGCATGAGCTGAAGCCAGAAATCACCTCCTGGCCAACATCAGGTGGACCAAAGCAACAGGAGAGTGTGCCAAATACTAGCAAGGGGAAGCTGGTAAGGGGGAGTTGGCATAGCACCCAAAAGCCAACCCCCCCAAAAAATACACTATCTCCAGGAGGCTCCAATTCCCCAATTGCCATCAGCTGGGGACCTAGCATTCAGAACACATAAGTTTATGGGGGACATCTGAATCTAGCCACCACAGGAGCCTTACTTCCTGTCCTCCAGTGTCAAAGTATAAAGGGCACTGGCCACAAGGGGCACTCGTCCACCTCCTTCCACCTCTTTGTTATAATTCTGCTACATTCAATCAATTACAAGAATAACTTTTTGGATTTCAGGAACAATCGGTTGCAGAAAGATAATCACCTAGTTGTTAAAATAGAAGGGAATGGTTATATCCTAGAAAAAGGTTTTCACATGGCCAACAGGTAGGGGTGTGTGTGTGTGTGTGTGTGTGTGTGTGTGTGTGTGTAAGAGAAAAGATGGAAGAATGCATATGTATTGAAAACAGCAAATTCCATTTTGTCATAAACTGGATTTCATGACTTGTGTGAATGGGTATCATAACAGTGCGTTCCATACCAGAATAATCTTTAAAATGTCACTTTCAAAATCTGTAAACTATCCAAGAAGCCACACCAACGGTGACTAGGATTAATTTGTATCACAGTGATTTATCATTTTAAATAATTCACTTTATGTGTGTAACTCTGATACTATGTGTGTGATCTTACTGAGAATCATTTTTGCAATAGCTTTACCTTGGCCAAGAGAGAGCCTACCATGTTACTCAGCCATTAGTTAACAAGGTTCATCTTTGAAAAAAAAAAGTTATCTATTTATTTACAAGCAGAGAGAGACAAAGAAAAAGAAAGAATGGGTGCATCAGGGCCTCCAGCCACTGCAAACGAACTCCAGATGCATGTGCCACTTTGTGCATCTGGCTTTAAGTGGGCACTGGGGAATCAAACTCTGGTCATTAGGTTTTGCAGGCAAGCATCTTAACCACTGAGCCATCTCTCTAACTAGGTTCATCATTTGATGTCAGACACTCTATCTGAGAACCCAAAGACACAGATATGAAGCTGTAGAAGATTCCTTCCAGATTTACATTTCTATGAAGGATTATCTATCAAAAAAACTGTGCTAAACAGAATGCCATTTAGAAAGAATAAGCTTTTGCTTAAGCTAGCCATATGCAACAATATAAAAGAATCTCACAACAATATGTTAAGCAAGTGCCTCCAGGGACAGGATACCACTGAGTGGCTCTCTTTATATGAAACTCAAAAATGGGTAAAATTTATGTGGTTTGAGTGATGCTTATATCAGAACAGGGAACAGTATTTACTGAAGAAGGCCAGGGGGAACTCTCTGGATTATAGGCCCTGTTTTATATCTATCTCTGCGGTTATGTGGGAATATATATGTGTGTAAAAATTCATTGAATTATACACTTAAGGCCTGTGTACCTTTCTGCCTATTCTATACCTCAATTTCTTTTAAAAATACATAAAGAATGGTTAAAGAAATTGGTCTATGGGTTTAATTCTTTAACTTTTCTTAAAACTCAGGATAAAATAGACCCTCTTTTTCTTGAAAAGAGTAAATGGGAGAGGTATCTTGATGGATTCCTATCTACAAAGCCCTCTCTTGGAAATGAGTACATTATTTTGTAATTTATTTCCTGACAGTTTTTATATATGCACATAATGTGTTTTTCTTATTGTATTCATTCTTGTCTCCTGCATTCTTCCACTCCACACCATCTTCTCCCCATCTGGTCCCAAGTGGTTCCTCTTCTATTGTGATGTTTGTTAGTGTTGCTAGGCTTATGATCTACTGAGTCTAATTTTGGTTGTTTGTATGAGCATGGGGGAGGGGTTATATACCAGAGCAAGGACAACTTACCACTGAAGAAAATGTTTCTCCTTCCCCCAGCAACCATTACCTGCCAAAATCTCCTTGTGGAGGGGTGGGATCTTAGAGTACCTCCAACACCCATGGTGGAATGTTTATGGGTTCAATCCTGTACGAGCTGTGTGCAGGTAACAAAGGCTGTTGAGAACTCATGAATCTGAGGGCCATGTTACATTGAGAGGACAGCATACCACAGCACTCCTCTCCATCCTTGAGCTAGTACCTTCTTCTGAGTACAATATTTAAAAATACTAAAACAGCATGCCTTTATTTTAAAAAAAAAATACTAATTCAACTTTTTGCCAAGTCAGGATGCACCTTCACCTGCCAATGTTTCAGTTATTTTGAACTCATGTTGGACGACACTTTATACCTCCTTTCTTAAACATCACAGGAATATTGCTATCATCTACATTATTCTCAGAAATTTTCCATGAACCTCCTCCCCCATCCAAGGGTGAAACAAATAAGAAAATCACATGTAAATATTCTCCCCCCAAAAAAAATCCCTACATATTGGGGAAAAAACCTTACACTGCTCAGCTCTAACAGTAAATCTCGGGGATGATTAACCATGTTCACTGCCCTGAGGCAGCTCGGATGTCAGATAAATGCCAGCTTTACCACTGTGTACATCATGATAAGGCCAAGCAAGTGATTCTATGCCAACATACAGCTACAAAATAACACCCTGAGTAAGTGTGAATAGTATTCCTATTTTACAGGTAAAGGCAGTTAAGATTAGAAAAGTTAAGAAAAATTTCCTCAAATTGACAAATTTAGCAAGTTAATGGATGACTTAGGAAACCTTGATCCCAAAGCAAAAATGCTCCATGGCCACACTATCAAGTGGCCTTCGTTAAAGTTAACTGAACTCTGTTTCCCTTTACCTCTCACCTAGTTTTGTTCCTTGGGGAGACTTGGAACAATTTTATTCCTTCTCTTTGTGACAGTATTTTAAATACTTGGAGACAACTGTCATGTTCTTCCATAAACTTTTTGTGTAAAAGTGAAATAACACCATTTCCTTCACCAACTTTTTCTATGACTTGTTTCAAGTCACTTCCCCATGCAGGAGACTTCGCACAACTGCACCTGTGTATTCAGCCATGGCCTTGAACTAAATTAAGCTCCAAAGCGGCCAGTGATGGCCATGCTGCTCCAGAGAAGGACCACTTTAATGGAATCCAGAAGGGCCTGCTAAGTATAAGTAATGATAGGAAAGGAGCCCTTAGAAACACCTGCTAAGTAGCAGAAGTTTTGAGGATTTCTGCGTTCACACTGAGTTCAGTAGAAGTCATTACTGGGTTCACAATCTCTCCCAGAGAGACTCCAAGAAAGACTTACATAAATATACTTCTTTCTCTCCCCTCCGTTCCTCGAGCCCATCCAAACCACTGGTCCTTGGACAGCACAAAGAATAACGGCCCAGGTAAGTCATGCTAAGTATGGCATCCACACGGGAACCCAGACCTGGCTGTAAGGACAAGCATTCAGAGCAGCCCACCCACTTATGTACCTTGTCTTTGCTCCTCAGCCACCTGGACCAAGCACACAGAGATCCAAAGCCATTAGGCTGTTGTTCCTGGGGAGATGCTGATAAGTAGTGCCATTTTGGGTTAGTGCTACAGGTGATGTCCCATGAGTACTTGCAACTGGAGTGCAGGAAAAGTGGTACAGTGGGAAAAAGCAGAGACTTGTTCTTTATAAAAAAAAATTTATATTTTTCAGAGAGAGAGAAGAGAGAGAGAGAATATGGGCATGGCAGGGCCTCTTGCCATGCAAACAAAATCCAGATTCATACACCACTTTGTGTGTCTGGCTTTATGTGGGTATTAGGGAATTGAACCTGGGCCAGTGGGCTTTGCAAACAAGTGCCTTGAATGGCCGAGCCATCTCTCCAGCCCAGGGGCTTTGTTTTTAAGCCCAGTAAAACTTCCTGGCCAGGCTCCTCCACATCTCAGGAAAGATTGCAACTGGATGTAGCCCAACAAACAGAAGCAGCTAATGTACCCGGAGAACACGCTGCATCCGGCAGCCTGAAGGGCGATGCTCTGCTTGTCCTGAAATCAAGACAAAGAGGAGAAAGATTCCAAAGGTCTGTGGGCAAAGACCTAGGAGTAAAGACAAAGGTGACATGGAAGTAAATAGGGGGGGGGGGAAGATGCTGCAAATAAATGACAAACTGATGCAGCTGTTTTGAGTTCTATAAATGTAAGAAACAGGAAACAGAGATGAATTTGGAAGTACCAACCCTCGCTGTAAAAAGCTCTTGTTTCCAAAGAGATTGCTAAATCATCAGAGATGACCAAATAGCAAAAATTAAAAAAAAAAAAAAAACGCCTCTTATAATTTGAGAAACAATATCCAATTAAATCAGCTGAAATATTTACTTAGGAAACAGAAAGCAGAAGTTATTTTGCTATTATATTCCAGGAAGAGGTTTCACTGTGTTCAAAAGTTCAAATAATTGCTTCTAAAATTTAAACTTAGCGAAGTTGCTTCCAGAACTGGTTATTCCATTTACTGGCACACACAATGACACTCCTGGGGCTCAGATCTTATTACTATTAAATGTTTATTAAGTATCCCTGGTGTGCTGAATGGTGTACATTATGGATGGATAAATAGGTTGTGTCTGAAGAGCTGAGTCTTGTAAAACTGACAGGGCATACACATCAACACCCCCAAATTTCTCCCAGAGAGTATTTACAAGAATCAATGGCTTTGTAATGCGTTGGTGCTACATGCACAAATGAAAATGGAACTGAGCTTGTATGAAATAGGAAACGCATGTGGACCTGGTTAAAATTATGCTAGCAATAGACAGCCTGCCTCTCCCAGAGAACATGCATCCGCAGCGAATCCCTCCACCCGAGTCTTCTCTCCTCACCTGTAATCACTGGCTTGGGCCTTGGTCTTCTAAGTCTAGGGGAGGCCTCAGAATGAGCTGGTGACCCTCTCCTCCACATTTCTCAAGGAAGGTTTTTGTTTTTTTGCTTTGGTTTTCTGAGACAGGGTTTCATTCTATAGCCCAGGTGGGCCTGGCACTCACTGTATAGCCCAGGCTGGCTTCAAAATTATAGCAATCCCCCTGCCTCAGTCTCTTGAGTACTGAGATTACAGGCAGGAGTCACCATGCCCAACCCAAGGAAAATTTTTAAATAAAAGGCACATTTCATAGTCACTCCTCTTAAATCTTCCTCTGTGGCTTCCCACAGCTCTCGGGATATGGTTCAAGTTAATCCCTTAGCATCTTTGTGATTTGTGACTTCATAGGTGTTTACTTTCATCTTGTGGCCTCTCTTGGGTCCTCTCTACACCAAACATATTGCTCTTTGCGTGAAGGTTTTCCAAGTTCATTACTCTTGTTGACACCTCCAGGCCTTTTATGTCTTATTTAACTCTCCCTTCCCTTCTCATGTTGTCACCAAATCCCATTACAGCATCCCTTTTACACAGTTGAGAGCATTTTCCAAGCTTTCCCATATTCTCTGATCTGTCTCTCCTCCAGGGCCCTTCAGATCCTCATGAGACCCGAGAGATGACTCTCCTATGACACTTAGTCTTGTCCGTCTCCTCTATGTGCCGTTCATCTTTGTCTCCTCAACACTTGGCACAGAATGGATAGGAAACAAAATGACTAATGAGTCCAAAGCAGAATAATACAATTGTGTGTGTGTGTAAGTATAGTGTGTGTATGTGTGTATGTGTGTGCACATGCGCGTGTGTGTGTAGAAGCCATAGGTCAACATCAGCGGTCTTCCTTCCTCAATTGCTCTCCACCTTGTATGTCAAGACAGGGTCCCTGAACCTGTTAGACTAGCTGGCCAATAAGCCTCAGGGATCCTCCCATGACCACCTCCCCAGGACTGGAATGACAGACAAGTGCATACTGCCTGCCATCCCTGGTTTTTCGGTTTTGTTTTTAATATAGATGCTGGCGATAGAAACTCGGCTCCTGGTGCTTGTGTAGCAAGTGCTTTACTGACTGATCCATCTACTCGGCCCCTTGAGAAGATCTTTCTGGATCGAGGAATGGGTAAGTGAATGATCACACAGGTAGTGTTGCCTATGGAACTCTGGAGACCACAGGAGGAATCAGACATGAGAATCTGAACCCCAAGGCTTTGTTAGAGGTTGAGAGGAAGCTGCCAGGAGTCCCTGGCCAAGGAAAGCTGACTAGCTCAGAAGTCGGCCCTGATCTCACACTCTGGGAAACAGCAGCCGAGCCTCAACCTCAAGCAGTTTGTGTGAATATTTGTTATTCTTTCTACAGTTCTCCTTGGCTTCTGCTCACCCCAGGCAGTATATCAAAATGCACTGTTGTCTTTCTGGAGGGTCCCTTGTCCTCCAAGATAATTTCTCCTCCCTCTTTTGGTCATGAATACTCACTTAGACCTCAGGCTGTCCATCCCTCCATCCCAGGCACACACAGGCACCCTCGGAATGACAGGGTGGTATGTAGGTTCTCCTGCAGGATGCCAGCCATCGGTCACTGTGGCTGGTCCCTCACAGGGTGTGGACAAGCGACAAACAGGAAAGTATTCAAGTTCCTATTCACCTCAAATTCTTTGATTCTCTCTTTCCTGTTTTGCTTTGTTTTCATTTCCCACACTATTTCTTCCATGGAAAAAAAAACTTTTAGCTGGAAAGTGCCAGGCTTGGGTGCCCGTGCCATCAGTACAGCACAGCTCCACCACATAGGGCAGTGCGGGAAAGCAGAGAACAGAGGGTAAGAAGAGCAGGAATGAATCCAGCCTTACAGAGCCCACAGCCTGCCCTTCCTTCTACAGCCGCTGCTCCCCCAAAGAGGCCATCTGCCATGGTGGGCTCTTTGGCGCAGCCCACCCTGGAGCACTGACTGCTCATTAGGATGGACCTGATACAATAGCAGCTCTGGATGCAATTTAACAAGCATATGAAGCAAATAATAACCACTGGGTCCTGGGCTTTTGGAGAAACAGAAGCAAGAGAAAAGCTGAGAGAGAGAGAGAGAGAGAGAGAGAGAGAGAGAGAGAGAGAGAGAGAGAGAGAGAGAGAGCAGGGAGGCGGAGGTTAAAGGAGAGAAAAAGAAGAAATGAGTGATACATAAAGGGAGATGGGAAACTGAATTGCTTTCCAAATGTTTAGGAAATGATGTGTGAACAATACTATAAGGAATTAATATTTCTGTTGAAGCTACATGTTTTATATGAGCGTCAGGAAACCACACTGAGCGCATCGTGTCAGTGAGGTTACAAGGACCCCTGAGCCTCCTGTACAGAGCTCAGTACTTGGCAGTGGTATGAGGATGTGGCCTGGAGCTACCTGGACTTGTAGCGGCCCCTAGAAAGGAGCAAAGTAAATATAGGAAGAAAACAAAACATGGCCTTAAGATTTGAAGGTGGGGTGGGGCTGGGTCTAAGGTGGAGAAAGTACTCACCAACTCAAGCTGGAGTTCTCAAGTGACAGGCTCCTGGAATCTCAGAATGGAAGAAGGGAGGTAAAGAAAGAATTTTCTGGAAGCTCACAGCAAGTGTAGCAAAGAATAACAGGTGAGAATCTAGGTGAGAGACCCCGCCTCAGGTGAGGTGGACAGACAGGGACCAATCCAATATGTTGTCCTCTGGCCTCCTCATGCACTTCTGTGTGTGACACACACACACACACACACACACACACACACACACACACACACACACGCACACACACATGAATTTTAGGAAAAGAATTGGAGGTGCTGAGTTCCAACTGCTTTTTCCCTGTATGATTCATTTCTTTAAGAGTACGAGGTCCTCATATGTACAATAGGGACAAATCTACCTATAACAGGGAGGCTTCAAGATCTGTGCAATTGCTAAAGTCCAATCTGAGTTTCATCTTTTTGTGCTTCCCAACTTGGGATCAAGAGACAGAATAGGCTCTATAAATCCCCACGTATCGAAGAGGAAGCATACAGGCCAGCCTTGAAGCTTTATGTCTCAGTGGCTTAATGACATCTTTCCCCAGTCCTCTCATCACAAAGGAATGCCAGCTCTCCAAGCAAGCCCTAAGCTTTCCATCCAAGCCTAAAGGATCAGTGGCAGCGGTCAGGTCAAAGGGACATGTGGCCCGGACTAAGCCTCCTTACGTACATCTCCACTGCTGCTGGAATCGTGTTTTCTACCTTTTTATGTTCAGAAACAATGGACGTACCAAAGTGCAGGAAGAATTTAGTGTCAAAGCAATGTTGTAGTCCATTCAAGGTAGTTCGCTCCTATAATCCCACCATTCAGAGGTTGAGAGAGGAGAATTCCTTCAAGTTCAAGGCCAGCCTTGGCTGCATAGAAAATTCCAGGCCAGATGGGGCTACAGTGTGGGACCATGTCTCAAAAAGGAAAAAAAATGAGGGGGGGGGAAACAAACGTCTTCTACTGGAAACCCCTGATGTCTTCCCTGAATCTATTTGCACACAACCCAGCACACACACAGAATGGAAGAAGTGAAACGGATAATAAGCAAGAGTTTTCACAGGCTGCTGATTTACACAAGAGAGTCTCCAGAAATTTCTAAGCAGCATCTTCTTGGAGCAGCAGGGACCCTGAGAAGGGCTTCCCACTGTAATGTTGCAGGCAGGGAAAACCTTCATGCTGAGGCTACTGTCTGGAAGGCACTGGGTGAGTCACTTAATCCTTCTAACCTCTGGTTCAACAGATCAAAACTGAATGCTTGCAAAGCCCCAGCTGGTCTATAAGTGAACTTGTCTGGGC
>PVHP010027612.1:0-23718 GCA_004024765.1 Zapus hudsonius | reverse complement strand
AATGCAGTGGCTAGCATCATAAATACACACTCTTCGCTCTGTTGCGTGCTTTAGACTAATGTAATTTCCCGCTGTTCTAAAAGCTCTTTCGTGAGTAACTCAGGTTCACTGGGGCAGTGCTGCCAAGAGAGGAGCTAAGTACAGAGCTAGGATGGCATGCAGATTTTCTCAGAACCAACCCAAGAGATTCGGGCTTATTGCTAAGGGGTAAATAATTAAAACCTTCAGTGTTCCAAGAAATGGTTTCTAACTGTAAAATTTTGCCCACTGATAACCAGATTGAGCTTCTGAAAAAAACAGCTCATGAACCAAGTCAAATCCCACCTTTGGACTCATTTCAGAACCCAATATACATATGTCTCTTGAAACATTTGCTCTCAGTCAGCTGCTGCCTCTGCCTCCATTCATCACCTGTTCAAATCTTCCCTCTCTTGAGGGCCCAACTCAGCACCTCTCTGCAAGTCTCTCCTACCTCCTGAACATCAAAAGTCAAACAAGAACAAAAAGCCACATTTGAGTGCATTCCCATATATAACTCCATTTCATCTATCACAGCAGCATCTTGAGGTATCTATTTTGTTCCCATAAATACACCAGGAAATGTGGCACAGAGAACAAATATGGTGTCAACAGCTGGTAAGTATGGGAGTCAAACTCAAGGTATGCCTGATATAAAAGCTTTTTGTGCAATAACGTTCTAACAGTCAACACAAAAAAATAATAACAGACATCAAGGAACTACCAACAAATGCTCCTAAGCTCCTTACACATTGTCATGGTTTGATCCAGGTGTCCCCCACAAACAAATGAATGTGTTCTGATAGATCGATCCTCAGCTGATGGCAATTTGGGAATTAGAACCTCACTAGAGCTGTGTTTTTGGGGCGGGCTTATGGGGGTTATAAGCCAGCTCCCCCTTGCCAGTGTTTGGCACACCTTCCTGCCGCTGTTTGCAGTGCTGTGGCGGAGGTGATGTCCAGCCCTCTGCACATGCCATCGTTTTCCCTGCCAGAATGGAGTCTCCCCTCGAGTCCGTAAGCCAAATAAACCCATTCCTCTACAAGCCACTTTTGTTTGGGTTCTTTCTGCGCAGCAACTAGAAAGCTGACTGCAACACACGTTCTAATTTGTTAATCTTCATAACAGTCCCTCAAGGAAGATACTCTTGTTACATGGATGGAAACTCATCAAGCAGCCTGCCCACATTCCGTGTCATATGAACAGCAGGTAAGTCTGGTTCTCCACCAGCACACACCACTTCCCAACAACTCTAAGACATTTGTGCCAGACATCTCCGTTCACCTTTTCCCCTGCAGTCCTATCATCCTCAAAAGAAAACAGATTTCTCAAGGGGATGAGTGGTACACATGTGCATTAGGTAGGGAAGACAAAAGGAAGAGGAGCCAGCCCTCTGTCCACCTTGGCTTGGCGATCTTGAAAGGATGGCGCTCACAGGCTTATCCTCAATGACAGAACCCACTGCCCAGGATGACTTCCTCTCTTGAAGTCACTTGTGCCAACCATACTCGAAATGGAAAATGAACAGTAAACATGAAGGCATCAGGCAAACTGAAGCTGCCTAGAACTCTGGCATTGAGAGGTGACATTGTTAACAACACTACTACTGACTCGTTGGAATTCCACAACTATACAGACTCGGTTTAGAATATAGTAATTATAATGAGAACAGCATTAGAAATGATTTCCATGTCATGAATTTGAAATTTAGGTTCCAAAATGTGCTGCCCTTTAAAACTCATTGCTAAAAACTGAATGACTAAGAATAGGAGGTAATGTTAATGACATATCTGAGGAAGGAAGGAACATATTATAAACTTTTGAATAATATATCAAAATAATATAAACACAATTTAAAGATAGGCAAAGATATGAGGGACATTTTCTTGAAGAAAATCTACACATGCCTAAGAACGAAGAAAAATTAAAATCTGCAATAAAACTTCAAAACCATGAGAATAACTATAATCAAAGAGAGAAAAACACATGTCTGAGGCTACAGAGAAAACAGAATCCTGACACTGCTGACAAGAATATGAAATGCTACAGTCTCTTTGGAAAATAGTTTGATAGTGTCTGAGGAAATTAAGCATCCATTTACCATATGGCCTAGAATTGGCCAGAATTTTGTTTTAGATACCTAGAGATGAAAATATACTTCCACAGGCAAACTTCCACGTGAATGTTCACAGCAGCACTCTTCATAATAGCTAAAAGCAGAAACAATCCAAATTTCCATCCAACAAGAAACAGAGAAACCAAAGGAGATTAAGCCATTCAAAAAAAGTTTTGAAAGCCAGGAGTGGTGGTGCACACCTTTGATCCTAGCACTCAGGAGGCAGAGGTAGGTGGATTGCCTTGAGGACTCCAGCCTGAGACTATGTAGTGAATTCCAGGTCAGCCTGGGCTACATTGAGATCCTACCCCCCTAGAAAAAAAAAGTTTTGACACAAAGCTCAAAAGCATCACAGTAAGTGAAGAAAGTTAGCCCACAAAACCACAGATGGGTGGATATGATTGCATGAAATGTCCAGAAGAGAGAAATCTCTGGAGAGGACAACATAGGTTAGTGGCTGCCTGGGTTTAAGAATAAGGGGGGATGGGAGGAGCGATGACATATGAGCTCAAGTTGTTATCAGGGTAGTGTTCCAAAACTGGATGGCAATGTATAGAGCATACATCAATTTACCAAAAACCTTTGAGTTGTGCCCAGAAAGTAGATGGATTTTATGTAAATTTTATCTTAACAAATCAGTTAAAACACATACATACAGAGAGAGAGAGAGAGAAAGAGAGGGAGAGAGAGAGAGAAAAAGAGAGAACACTGCCTCTGACCAATGGCTCTGCTCCAACTCTCTCTGCTCTTGCTGAATGAGAGCTCCCCCACTGCCTACCCATAGTTGCTGTTTGCTTCACTGGAGAATCAACTCATAACTAGGGTTCTGTCTCTGATATATTCAAAATTCAGAACAAACACTGCCCAAAGTGTTTCATGATGGAAGCAAACTTAGAAAATGTTCTAATTGGCATGAGTCCAGAACCAACTTTTTCAAATGGTCTCTATACACTTCCAAAATACACTTCAAGGACAACTGGCTGTTTTTTTAAATACATTGAACCAAACTCTCTATGCTCCCTTCATTGACCCCTGAAAGAACTATAAATACATCACACACTCACATTAAAAGATATGAGCTATGATTACCAGAAAAGAGGAAAAGAATTGGATTGAAAGGGTAAAAATAACAGTTATAATCAAAATTTGGAGAGGTGCCTGTGACATCATTCCCTAGACTAAGGATTGGCAAACTTTATCTGGAATAGTCAGTTAGTAAATACTGTCTGATCTAGAGAGAGGAAAATCAAAGGGAGTATGTCATGCATATGTATGATCACTTAAAATGTAAGCATTTAAAAATATAAAAGTCATTTGTATGTCGTAGGCTATGTAAAAATTTGACAGTAGGCTAGATACAGTTGACTGGCTACAGTTTGTCAGCTCATGTCAGATACACCTCAAGCACGCACCCAGATACACCCACAGACCTGTACTTACACCAATATACTTTACTACAGCAGCATGGAATTAGACTTTTGCAAAGCTGTGTTTTTGAAAGACACAAACTTTTAAGTAACCACATCCTACAGCAGAAAGTGCCTTTGACCTTCTAGTTGGAGGGAAAATTAAGTTAAAATCGGAAGAACCATGGATAGGATTGGTTTCAATAATGTGAAAGTATGTAAACCTTTGATTTCCATCTCTGGAAGAGAATGATGTGCCTCTCGATATATTTTGTTTATAGTAAGCTTTTTGTGCATTTTCATTTCTAGCCATATCTAATAATAGTTCTACACAATTCCATTGTTCCAAGAAGCCAAACAGCCTTTTTGTTTCACTCTTCACCTCAGACTCTCAATCAATCAAATGCTGAGATTAAGGCCTAGAGATGGACTTGGATACAGCCTATGGACTAGAATGATACAATCAATCCATAGACTTGACTCAGCTGCCTACACTCTATTTCCCAAGCTAATGCGGCACTAGATCACAGGTCTCCTCTGCCAGCTTAATGTGTTGATCTTCTGATGGTCATGGTTCTCTGGGCATGAGGCCAACAACAGCAGCCTACCTTTACTTTTAAGATGTTGCTCCATGCTAGCTAAAATTGCAATCAGGAGCCTTACTGCCAACTGTGATAGAATAGGACCTTCTAAAATAGCAGCCTACACCTCCTACCTGGCTCAGGTAGGAGGTTACCAAGGACATGGGATATCTGCTGGAAATTGGCTATTCAACCATGGAGTGAAGGTGCCAACTCTTCCCACCCACAGTGAATTCCTTGGGCACATTTTGTTTCCATTTCTTAAACATATGACATCCAGCAGAAAGGTCATGGTATTGTGCAATCATCTGAACATTCAGAGTGCAAGTCCAAGGAGCAGCAATAGTCAAGGAAGAAAGAAGGCAGGACCTGTGAATTTCTTGTTCCTTCAATAGAATGCAAGGTCATGGGCACTGTCACAGGCTTACTGCAAAGAATGTTGTGGAGACATGATTCTTCAGTCCCTTTGAACTATTATAGTTCACAATGATTTAAGAGACTGCCCAAATTTCCCTGAAAAGATGGTGTTATGGAAAACTGTTTTTTATTTTATGGTTATCCATTGAAGACTGAGAGGCCTAGGTTGGGAGTAGAGTATTGTCTAACTAACTCCCAAAGAGTGATAACTCACAGATCACACCTCAAATTCCCTTTCTTTATGAATGCACAAATAGTCACAATCCCGAACTTCATTGGATCCGATGCTCTTTGTTAACCCCCAAGTTTAATGAATTCAGGAGACTTTCCATCCATTGATCCCACTGCACACAGTCACTTATTATCCTATCTCTCTTGTGGAAGCAAGCAACATGCATGAATTATTAAACTCTGAACACAAGCACTGCATAATTCTGGAAGCTCAGAAACGTTGTTTGACTTATGTTTCTTTGTAAAAAGTCTATCCACATAGGTGAGCTGACAGGTTATCTTTTATTCATTAAAGTTATAAAGACTTGGACTAAATTTATTGCTTTTAGCAATGGGTCAATATCATTTTAACGCTTACATATACAGAGAAGATACTGAAAGTATAAAGCTCTGTAGCAGGCAGATAAATCATATTATCTTTTAACTGCATTTAGAGACATTTATTTAAAAGATTCTATGTTTCATAGTTTTTCCTAAAATTTTATGTCACTTGATCTGAAAAAAATGTGAAAATCACTTCCTTTATTTTTAATAGTTCTAAAAATAATTTTTGTTGAAAACTTTCATATAAGACCATACTATCAGTTGGTCGTACTGTAATCAGGTCATCCTTTTTTGTCCCCTCTCCCCTGCTCCCATTCTTCTGAGGGCCTCCTTAAGGGGGGATTATTGATAATCACTGTGGAGTCAAAAAAGAAAAAAAAGGCCAATATTTATGCTGTTGAATATTGTTGCTATTTACAATCACTGTCTTTCTTTTAAAAAATATTTTATTTATTTATTTGTAAGGAGAGAGACAGAGAGAGACAGAGAGAGAGAGAGAGAGAGAGAGAGAGAGAGAGAGAGAGAGAGAGAGAGAGAATGGGCACACAAGGGCCTCCAGACACTGCAAACAAACTCCAGATGCATGTGCCACCTTGTGCATCTGGATTTACATGAGTACTGGAGAACTGAACTTGGGTCTTTATGCATTGCAGGCCTTAACTTCTAAGCAACCTTTCCAGCCCTACAACCACTTTCTTTAGCCTCATTCATAATTAAAATAGGTACACAGCATACTCACTATCATCCAGAACCTTGTATAACTTCATTGACTTGGCATTTTATTTAAGATATTTAAGACTCTGTAGTTCAAAAGGACACTCAATTTTATTTCATTTGTGCCTCCTTTTCTAGAAGTCATTTAAAAATATTCTCTTTCCATATTTTCAAGCTCAAACTTGCATGCAAATAGAAACATGTGAATTAAATTTGAATTTTTAAAGATACAAAGTTAAGGCCAAGAAATTGCCTAGTTGAGAAGTGTCAATTTATTCTTCTATAATATGAGGCAGTCAGACTGTGGAAATGGTAGTGAAAGTGAATTTTCCAGAATCTATCATTGGTGTTTGTCTTCAGATGAGCACGCGATACAATCAGTGTCATGGTTTGATCCAGGTGTCCCCCACAAACAAATGAATGTTCTGATAGATCGATCCTCAGCTGATGGCAATTCGGGAATTAGAACCTCACTAGAGCTGTGTTGTTGGAGCGGACTTATGGGGGTTATAAGCCAGCTCCCCCTTGCCAGTATTTGGCACACCTTCCTGCCACTGTTTGCAGTGCTGTGGCAGAGGTGATGTCCAGCCCTCTGCTCATGCCATCGTTTTCCCTGCCAGGATGGAGTCTCCCCTCGAGTCCATAAGCCAAATAAACCCATTCCTCCATAAGCCGCTTTTGCTTGGGTTCTTTCTGCGCAGCAACTAGAAAGCTGACCACAATAATCAGTAAGGACAACTTAAATCATAAGTAAACATCAAGCAAAGAAACGGGTCTTCTTTTTTCCATTAAGAGTAACATCTGTCCTGGGGCAAGTTCAAACTTATGTTTAATGGGGAAGATTGTACAGACTTTTTTTCTTACAGAATTTGAGGTGGTAAGAGAAAGCCACCTGTTCTGTCAGCTGTAAATGGATATTTTTATGCACCTTGCTGAAGGAAAATACATTGAGCCAATTTGCCTGGCTGAATCATAGAATGTAGGCTGAAGTGTAATAAACTATGGTGAGGATGGGGAGGTAACTGATGGAGGAGCTATGGATTCCACAGTAATAATTCTGTGTTTGCTATCAAGTACACCTTTCAATAAAATGAACTTGACCACTGTATGTGAGTGTCACAGATGCATTGGATCATTATAATTCAGTCCCAAGAGTTAATAAGTGCAAGGCATTATGTTAGACATCAAGGAACTGGACAGATGCTCCCAAGAACCTCTAGTCAAGAAGTGCAATGAAATATACAAGTGACCACAATTCTAGAGGGCATGAGATAAATTGTCACCACTGTGCCTCTAATGTTCAGAAGAAATGAGATGCTAGGTGACTGAACAGCAAAAATGCTTCAAGCTGTGGAGCAACAGCACAGCCCTTGAGGGACTATCCTCTCTTACCAAACTACCTAAGTAGTTTCTCAATTCTAATTCAGAGAGAGAAGTTGGGTAAGTGTACCCATAAGGAAGCAGACACCAATGATGTCTATAATGCTTATGGTGTTATGATCATGAGATGGCAAAGGGGGTACTCAAATGGGTTAAATAAAACCCTCCATGTGCAAGATACACAGGCTACAAGAGCTCAGGTGGTAAAGCTTCCAGTATCACCATAACCAGGTGAGTTAATCTCGGTTTTGCCAGACAACATCAAGACTTTATTTCAGGAGAAGCTGACTTCAAAGCTCAATCCAGTCCCACATATCTACAAGTATATTGCTACTATCTGAAAAAACCCTATTGCTGGAGACAAAAATTTTTGGAAAATATTGGTAGTAAAACTGTAAACACCAGGCTGGGACTACTTGGTGGTTAAGAGCAATTGCTGTTTAAGCACGAGGTCCTTTCAGTCCAGAGACCACCAATTTCAACTCCCCAGAGCCTACATAAAAGCTAAGTGTGGCCCCGTATATCTGTAATCCCAATTACTGAGGAGGGAGAACCATGGCTGGGCTTCCTGACTGACTGCAACTCCAGGTTGAGGAAAAGATCCCATCTAAAGAGGACACCTGCTGTTCTCCTCTGGCTTCTACATGCATGGGGCACGTATCTGCACACACAACACTTGCATACATCACATACACACCACCACATGCACTCCAGAGTGTGTGCAAGAGTGAAGACATGCACACACTCAAATGTACAAACCTCCCCAAGCCAAATCACAAATTCAAGCATTATTAATTTTAAACCCATGGAACTAGGGAGATAGCTTAGTGGTTAAAGGTACTTACTTGCAAAGCCTAGTTGTCTGGGTTTAATTTCCCAACCACCCATGTAAAGTTGGATGGACCTTCATTTTCAGCAGCAAGAGACCCTGGCATGCACGTGCGTGCACACACACACACACACACACACACACACACACACACACACACAGAGAGAGAGAGAGAGGCAAAAAAGAGCTTAAAATATATTTTAAAAAATAAATAAACCCATGTTAAAGGAGGCTGGAAGTATGTAAAGGTCTAGAAGGAGGGGAAGGGAAAAAGCTATGAAGAGATTCTGAATCCCCTCTGCATGCTAACTAAATTCTTGACAGCAAAAAGGTTCTAGATAAAAGAAGTCATCACAATACAATGGCCTGTCTCTATGTCAAATCAAATTTGACATAGTAGAATTAATGTGCAAGTTTCCCTCTTTAGCTCGCCACAAAAATCAAAATTCATCTCAGGGCACAAATAGAGTTATTGCTCTTTATAAAGTGCCGGGTTCAAACCACCTGCCATCTGAAACCTGCACCCCTGGACTCTCGCTCAGGCCGTGCTGCCCCACAGCCATCCAGCACCATGCTTTCTCCAGGGACGCCACCAAACCACGGAGCTCATCCTCATTTCTCAACCCTGATCCGCATTCTCCACTCACTAAAGGGCTCAGTTTGTATTTATCTTTTTATATGTATTTGTTCTCCTTTGAATCATTCTTCTCTTGTCTCTGTAGTCCATATGGGAGTTCATATGGTTCTCAAATGATAAACTACAAGACCCCAAGCATGTATAAACCTATAAAAAGGTCTCAAGTGGCACACATCTCAAATGACCACTAACAAATTCCCTCTTTTCAGAAATTACCTCATAAGAGCAATTTTTTAATTTAAGAGATTTTTTTTGTAAGGGAGAGGTCATAGCTACTAATGTAGGTTCATTCAGAGATCTTTCAAGACAAGATAATAAACCCCAGCGGCTCACAGATGATTTATTCTAACAATGATCATTTTGGAATTCACTGATGTTTTGTTTTTAAGTTCTTATCTACATTCTCACTTTTGGCAATAGTGTAAACTCTTGGGGAAAATATAGAAAGGCTCAGAATTTATTGCCCTTCATACAATAATTATTCATGGGAAGCATCAGCAGGCTAGCCTGAACCACATTCAAAACTGTGATTTCCATGACTCTGGTTGGGATGAGAAAGAGAAATAGGATTTATGAAGACAGGACACAGGTGCACACACGCATAAATACAGCACAGTTATACTGGTATTTCTATTCTGCTCAAGGCAGTAGCCTGGCTCTTGCTTTACCATTTCTACCAATTGAACTGAATCAATTTACCTGTTCTCGCAGAGCCCCAGTCTCCCTAAATTTTAAAAAGAAAAGAGAAAGCAAAGGAGGAAAAGATGATGCAGAGAAGGAAAGCGCTCTAATTCTCTATTCTGAGAATACTTCAGAGGTGCTGTGTGACAGAATTTAATAATGCTCACAAGAGGGCCTTGGAAATGACTGTGCTTTACAAATGTCAAGTGCTGTTATTACAACCTGCCCACTTTGTGAACTCTGTGGGCACATGGTGCTCTTGCCAGCAAGGCAGTAAATGGTCTCAGGAGAAGTAGATGATTGTGACCAGTTTTCAGTAAGATTCCTCTCCTATATACACCTCCTTTTCCAAACCTTAATCAGATTTTTCTGTAAAAATACTCATTATTTTATATTAATCATTCAGTTTCATGAGACAATACTTAATGCTTTAAAAGAAAATTAAGATACAAAAAATTAAGTGGTAATACTCTACTGGAAAGGTGGAGATTAATGAAAATCTTGCATACAAAGTTGAGAGTTTTTATTGCTGTAGTGGTTTTTTAAAAATTAATGCTGTAGTTTTATTTCCTATGACATAACATTCTATGACATAACATTCTTAGAATGCTATACATGATCTCTCAAAGGTTTAGATGGGCCATGTGAACATCATTGGTCTATTAAAATTCCCTAGAATCTTTGGGGGGGGTTGCTACTTCTAGCTACTTTTTAATCTTTAAAAAAAGGCATATGAATGTCATGAGAAAATTGAGAATTTTTCTAGTAGATACAGGGAAAAGTCAAACCTTTTTGCTAATTACTAAGCTATATATACTGAAAATTTATTTTTCCTCTTCCAAAAAAGAGTATGTTGTCCTTTATTTGAGTCTTTCCATAGTCTCTTTACAAAATGCTCTCCCAGGCACTTTATTTGGGGGAAAAAAAGCATTCTTTTAATGAAACCACACAACTACCTATTCAGTCAATGCTAGTTTGGGATGGTTAAGAAGGTCAGCTGATAGAAACTGGCTACTTAAGAAAGGAAAAGCATTTCACGATAAACTTTGTTATTGCTTCTAGGGTCATGAATGCATAATTGTCCTACTAGATGAGATTGTAAAGAGTCTTTTAAAGGTCCCTCTTAGAAGCATCATGCATTTTGGAGATCCCTAATATAGACCTATATAGAGAGATAGGAAAATAAAAGCATCAAAGACAAAGGAGTGCTAGAGCCCAGGATAAAAATTTATAGAAATAGCTTCAAACATGCATATCAAACACATTAAAGGTCATGCAACTTAGATGGGGGCAAGGAGAATGAAATCTGGTCCTTTGTTCCAGATGACTTTGAAGCAGATCCAGTGAGGGCAAAGAAAGAATGCAAACAAAGACTGAAGAAATTCATGAACGTTAATAGAAAATAAATTCCAAATAAACTTAGTGTTTGTTATTAATATAGATTTGATATTATTTCATATCCAAAAGTTGATCTATAGGGGCAGGGTATATAGGTTAGTTAGTAGAGAGCTTGCCCAGCACACATGAAGCTCTGGATTTGATTCCTAACACTATGATGGTGTACCTGGGAGGGCAAGATAGGAAAACCAGTTCAAGGTCATTCTTGACTTCATTGCAAGTTTTAGTTTTGTGAAACCTAGATTCAAAAAACAAAAAAGTTGATCTAGCCAAGGTGATACCAGAATAATTTTTTAGTTAGGAAACAGGTGATGAGCTTCATACTGAAAGGCACCCTACCTTCTCCTGCCTATGGCATCTAGCAATTGAGAAAGAAGGAGCTCAGCTAGCAGGAGATACAGTTAGCCAGAGACTGGTCAGAGCTCCGACTTCAACACTCTGCAATCATAGTTCCAGAAGTAGGAAGGGCACAGAGTGGACACTGCATTTTAAAAGGACCACAAAGATTATTTACCACTGATATGAGAAAAGAATTCTCACCCTTAGGTCTTCTAATTAGGGCAAACACAAATAGTTGCACTAACACGGAGTCTGTGGATTGAAATTCAAATTTTGTGCCCCCACAGAAGGATGGTGTCCTGAAACAATATTTCAATGCACGCAGAAAAGAAATTATGCCACTGGAATGAATGAGGAGGCTTTCTTATAACCTGTTTTCCTATGATACTGGTCTGCCAATAAAAACTATTAAGCAGGACAAATTTCACCAATTTCACCTAGATTCCACCATTTGAGGTGCCATGTGACACATGCCTGTGATTACAGGTGACCTGAGTGCCCAATGAAGGCCTAAACCAAAGCCCACTGAACACCATTCCTTTGTGGCTGATAAGTCCAAGCCTATAAGCCTGATGTGCCAACATATGTCAACAAATAACGAATTCTGGCAGCTATGGTAATAATAATTATAAATCCTGTTATTTTGGGTACCCTTTCCTTTTATCTGGAAAAATATGAAGTTCACTACAGTCTACTAACATTTTATAATCAAGTCTGCCAAAAAAGCAAATATAAAATTCTTCTCTTTACTTTTCTACAGGAATCTTTAATAAATATCTAAACAGCAGCAACACTGTTTTGCCAACTATAAGGCAATATTCATGTGAGCCAACATGAGACATTACTTGTTGTCTGTATAAAAAAGGTGAAGATGCAATTCAAACCATTTAAATTCTCTGTTGTAATGTATCTGAACATGTAATGGTACTAAATGAGAGGTGCTCCTCATAAGTACAATCAACGTTCTATTAAGCTTAAATTAACATTTTAAAGCTAGCATTCAGATGAGTCAAAATTGGCATTAGAAATAATTTAATATAAAGCAATACATGATTTAAAAGTAGAATTGGAGGAATAAAATCAATTATGGTATTTATTTGTATCTTTTCAGTCCACATATTGATTTTTGCTTCACCCAAAGTGTCACCACATACATTCATTCATGACTACTAACTCTCCCTCGGGATTACAATCATAATTTTATAAACATGAAAGAAAAAGTGGAAGCCAAAATCTGACTATACAATGGTTCCTCTATTTGAGCTGCAAACATTTCCCCAAGTATCTCAGCATCTGACTGTCAGGAGCCAGGCATGGAATTACTAGGAAGCACTGCATGAAAAGAGGTCTCTCCTCCTCTTCTGTGTGATGCTAGTTCCTGGTGTGAGCCAGAGATCAGTTCTAGAAACTTTTCTAAAATAAATAGGAAATGGCTTTGGAGAAGAGAGGTTTTAGATGCTTTAAAAACAGAGGGTTAAATTCCAGCAGATGCATAGGTGCCTTTCATTTGTCTGTCTCATGAACTTGGGAATCAGCTTCAAGATGTTCACCATCCCCCAAACACCACTATCGGCAAAGGGAAGAGCCCTGGACTTGGCATTTTAATTTCCAAAAAGTACTCAAGTCTGTCTAGGCATGTGGCAGACAGTGACAGCCCTCAGGTATGTCCACAGCCCATCCTCGAGAACTTGTGAATCTAGACCTCACATGGCCACGGGGCTTTCATTGCTTTTGAGATCGAATGCAGGACTTTGAGAACAGAGATTATCCTGGATGTTCTAGGTGGACACAATGTATTCACAGGGGACCTTACAAGAGACAGGGAGGCAATGGAATCAGCACTGGAAAGAGATGAGAAATGAGCCCAGACATGTCAGCCAGAGAGCTCTGAAAATGTTTCACTGTGGTTTTCAAAGCAGAGGAGCTGCGAGTCTATGAGCCAAGGACTGCAGGTGGACTCTTAGCAGACAGAAAAAGCAAAGAAAGAAATTCTCCCCTAAGGCCTCCAGAAGCAAGGGAACCCTGCTGACACTGAGCTTATCCAAAGGAAACCACTTTGGCCTTCTGACCTTCAGAACTATAAAACAATGACGTAAGCCACTAACATTATTTTCATTTGTTACAGCCCCTATAAGAACTGATGTACATTTTAAGGTCCCAAGTGGGCTACTTTCCTAAAGCTGTTAGAAAAATGGGGATTTTTATCCTAATGTTTATGGTGTCCCATTCCTACTCACAGTGTACACGGCTAAGGAATGGTCTACCCCCCGCCATGCTGGGATTGGTCACTGGTCATGGGCTCTGAATTTCACCAACCCTGACATGTTTCCTCTCCACTGCGTCCAGCCTTGTGTCCTTGTGTCCCTGCAGAGTCCACTCCCAAAGCCCACCTTCATGCTGCAAGCCACTGCCAGGTTAATCTCCCTGTGTCACCTCCATTAAATCCCTGTCCTGTTCAGAACCTCCATGGTTGTCACTGCTCCCTGGTTCAGGCTATGCAGCTCGTCTGCTGCCCCATGCCTGAGCTCCAGCCCACAGGCCAACCTGGGCTCTCCAGTGCTATTCCGGGGTGGCCTTGGCTCCTGCTCTTACTGTGGCACCGATGCTCTCTGTTTGGTTAGTCAGAATTCAGTGCATTTTTTCTTGATCTCTTTGAAATCACACTTCTTCTACTAAGCCCTCATCTTCGTAACTCTGTTCTCTGGTCCCTTTAAATCAAGTTCCAGGCCTAATATGCGTTCCTTTCACTGGGAACATCTATTCATTCTCACCTCATCCTCCTAGGTCCACGTTCATCAGGATTGTCGTATGTACGTGGGCTGTGACGTAGGATGATGGAAGCTGCCAACACAACAGATGGCAGCTTCCTGCTAAGGAAAGACTCAATCCCGGCATTCCCTCCTCTGTTGTACTGGCCATCCCTGCCTGGTGACTATGTAGAACCTCTCCTTCTCTCCCTTCTCACAGGACTCCTAGCGCAACCCTGTTAAGGATGATTGGGCAACTCTCAGTCAACATTCCTTTTTCAATTACACTTTACAGAATCCTAAAACAAACAAACAAAAAAAACCTTTCTAGAATTTGCTCTCATCTATCTTTATAACAGTAAAATTAAACCAAAGAACTGAACACATCTCAAGGGGAAAGAAACTCTTTTGCTAAGGGCACTGTAATAGCCAGTAGTTAAAATGCTGCAACTTTAAGCATCAGTGGAAAAAGGTTTACAATACCCAATAAATTTTCCTCAATGAAGGTTTCGGTGAGTCCATAAGGTTGGGTGTAATGTGTGTAAGCATTGGCCAGACTAACTAGAGGAGGAGCTACATGTCCTGTAGCTGAATTGTCAACCTAAATTACACAAATATATAATTTTGTTTAAATGCCAGAAATATCAATTCAGGAATTAAATCCTCATTCTGTGAGTCATTTTCCAAAGCAAATAGTGAATAATTTATTTTTTCCTCTAGGGACAATGTTGAATTTTGTGACAAGCATGGTTAAGTCATTTTGTCTCTATATTTCTGGAGTCATGGGGGAATAACACCAACAGTATTATATAGGGATTTTTTTGAATTTAAAAGTCATTTTTATCTTTTGAGAAGCATAGTTATTTTGACAAATTACTTGGTCTCTATTCCAAGAATAGTCCATAATAATACCAGAGAAGAAATATATACAGAGATGTTTATGTACCAAGATATATACAAAAATAAATGTATTCAAATGGTCCTAGAACATCAGGGAATAATTAAAATGTGAGAGATCTATGAGGCACAAGACTACATGAATTATTTACAGAATTTACAGAATCCTGCCACTTGTCCTGGGATGAGTGGAGAATGTGGACAAGTCATTTGGATTCTCTCCTCATGCAAATACACCTTCCTAACTTTAGACTTCAGGCAAGTTACTCAGACTCCCTAAGTCACAATTTTCTTGTCTACAACAAAAAGGGACATTGGAAAAATTAAACAAGTTAATAGAGATTCCAATGTCTACCACTAACAGTACACTTTCAGGTATAATGTTTTAAAGCATTAATTAAAATTATACATGCATCATACCTCCACAATTACATTAAAATGCAAAATTATACACTAAAAATACTTTAATTATATTAAAATATTCCTTTTTTCTACTTTGTTTTCCAAAAGTCTATAATTTTGTGTGTAATTAAACAATGTGGGTAAAAAAAGCAATCAACTTTACTTTAAATTTTAGCTCCAAAAGGCCTGCATTAAGAGGATTAATATTTCCTTAGCATATACTAAAATCATACATATGTACCATATTTATATATAATTAAGTCACATAGCAAAGTTAAAATCGTCTCCAATAATATTAGTTATTTAACAGTCTACTTAAACTAGCTACTGAAGCTAAGTTAAAAATGGCCACAAGATCTAAGTAAAGCATGTCCTTTGCACAAAAGGCCAGGCTCCACTCCTGTGCCTGTCTGACCATGATCTTGTCGGCTTGGAAGGATTTCACAGCTAGCAAGTGCTTGGTCACTTAGACAAATACTATGGGTCAAACATGCTGCTGATTTGTGAGGCTCCGTGCAGCTGGCGCACCCAGCTGAAACCTCCCTAGGGCCAGTTTCTAAGACACGATCCGCCCGGAGCCTCCTCCTGAGCTAGACTTGTGTAACACATGTGAAACAGCTCGGTTTCCTTTGGCAAAGTTGTCACTGAACTCCCAGTCTGCATGAGTCATTTTTCAACTCTACAAACCAACATAAAGTATATATCCTTGTACCCTAAAATTCAATTTTATGAACTTCTTCTGAAAAAAAAGTAACCATAAATTAGGCAGCTAAGAAAGCTTTCCTTCGTCATTAAGGAATAATTAGCAAATGAAACTTCTGCCATACAGAGTCCTTAATCAGAATGAGGTACATCTGTAGGCTGTGACCTGGAAAGATGTCTAATGATTGAGGCAAAAGAAACTTGGAACAAAACCCTTTAAAATTATTTTCATATGTATAAAAATATAGACCTCACTATTGGCATCTCTTCATTGTTTCAGGGTGTTGCAGTGACTGTCACAGGACGCAGAAAAGTGTGCCCACACATGACCAGCCCCTCTTCAACCAGCCAGCACCTCCCAGTCTCTGCCTCCACTTCTTCAAATGGAGATGGGCCTTACCTCCCCACAAGATATCAACAGATTAAATAGGCTGGTATATTTAGAATAAAGCCCCAAGTCATTGGGATGGAGAAAGAAAGAGAAAAGTAAGAAAATACTGTTGAGGATGGAGAGGAATTATAAATTCCTGGTGGGAATGTAAAATGCTGAAGTTTCTATGAAAACAATACAATAGTTACTGAAAATGTTAAAAATATATCGCCACCACACTCAAACAGTTCTACTTCTGGGCATATATCCAAAAAGAAAGAAGGGTCTTGAACATCCATGTTCATAAGAGCATTACTCATAAGAGCCAAGGGGAAAACACACCCCAAGGCTCCATAAAAATGAATAAACAAATGTAGCATAACAAGGAAAATTCAGAGATATGCTACAATATGGATGAACTTTGAGGGCATTATCATGTGAAAAAAGCCAGGCACAAAAGAGCAAATATTATATGAGTTTGGTTGTAGCAGGTAGACAAATTTAAAGAAAGTGGATGGAGAGCAGATCATACTTAGTGAACTCACACAAGAATAAGGAGAAAAATGCTGCATATTCTCCCTCATCTGCGGTTCTTAACCAGGCTAAGCTTGAACAGTAAGCAAACCTGACAGGTGAATTGAGAGACTGACAAAGGGGATGGAATGAAATAAGGGGCGATAGGAGGGTGGAGGAGATATATACTAATCTAAACCAACAATGAATCGATACCAAAAAATTCTTACTTTCATACAGTAAGCTCTTGAGAAAGCTGTGGGCATTGTCAAGTAAGAAGGGCCCTGAATAGGGCAGGAGGTATCCTAGCCCCAAGACAAATTGTGCAGGCCTATAACTCCCAACTCCCTGTCCCAGTAGTTGGCTACTTCCCACACTGAGCTGTTGATTGAAGAGACCTAAGAGGTCCCCAAAACAAGGCAGGCTTATGTCAAAGCTCTTTAATACCCACCCAGGCAAAAAAGGTAAGACCCTATTGCTGAAGATACCACAGACTATCATCACACAATAGAGAGACCCTGCTGAATCCAGAATGGTAACCAGCTCCCAGATGGTACCATGTGTAGTACTAGAAGGCATTACATGAGCTGATAGGGGAAATTGGCCAATGATATTTGGAGAAAGCAGAGACCACTGATATACAATACAATACTGACCGATGTTACCAGAATGCTGAGGACACTGCCAGAAGAGCTCATCTGTGCAATAGTAGCACTTAACCTCGATGGGTAATCAATGGTTCACTGATTGGCTAAGAGAGCCACTCAGTGACAAGGAACCCTTAGCTGGAACTGGGATCCAAGGCAAACTCTTATGGAGACCAAGAGCCCAGACTCCAAAGGGGAAACTCCCCTAACCACGGGTCTACTGAGAGGCTACACCCATTAGAATCTCACCAAATCAACAAGGTATGTCTCATTTAACCTATAGGGATCACAATCTCCATTGAAGATTCAGTTTGTATTTTTCAAAAGGCAGGGAGAATCATGGACAATCCAATTCCACCAACAGGACATGGGATGATAGCTGACAACCAAGCAGGAGATAAACCACCCCTGACTTATCATCTAGAGCCCAAAGGAAATCTTTGAGGAAGTGACGAGATGAGCAAGAGAACTACCTCCATAGCAAGTCAGATAACCTGGGAAAGAGTAATGGAGTCAGACACCGAGGATAACCAACACAGTCCAAAGCAGAAATCCAGAGACTCTTAAGATCTCAACAATAAAGCTGACTTAAACTCACCCACCTTGACTCAGGGAACTTTTTGCAAGAGGGGGTGGAAAGATTGTAAGAGCCATGGTGGGGGACAATATCCAGAGACATTGCCCCCCTCAACAACAACACACAAAGAAAAAAAATGTGGCTACCTCTTATAAAATTCATAGCCCCCTACCTCACGGACTGCTCCAGCAATTCCACTGAGGAGGGTCCCCAGTGGGTTGGGGACAGAGAGGAGGGAAATCCTCCCAAGACTTGCTCATACAATGTATCTAATTATTACCATTAAATAGGTTTAAAAAATAGAGACAAGAAGTAGGAGGGTGGCCTGGATAAGGGCCTGGAGAAGGGGGAATTGGGAGTTTGTGCTCACTGGGTGTAGAGTTTGAAATCTGGATGGTGAAGCTGATTAACAACAATGTGAATATATTAGCACTAAACTGTCCTCTTTGCAATTTTTATGCTGGTAAGTTTCATGTTATATTTTGCTGCTGTTAAAAAGAAAATAAATCCCTTACAGATGTTTTTTGCCCAAGCTGAGTGTTGAATAATTTTTAACAACAATAAGTTCAATAACCTTTAACAATAATAATAATGATAATAATGTCATACTATCATGCCCTGATTTTGAAAGTCAAATTTTAAAAATAAGGAGGAATGTAAAACCCTAATTAAAATTCTTTAAACAAGTTTACATAAATCATATTAATTCTACATATATATCATATGCCTTCACTGTAGCATCCTTTCTCAAATTCCTTCCAGAAAGGCAAAGGAAGTTTCCATAGTCAGGAGTTGACACTGAGCAACCATCTCCTAGCACAAGGCAGCAGAGAAGCCGCAGCATGTCTGCAGTGGCCAAGAAAACCCTCCTCACATGGAGGTCCTTGCTTAGCAGCAAGGCTCTGCTCTTTACTCACTTCCATCCGTTGCCAAAGGGTGCACCCAGGTCACTGTGCACACAACTGCTCTTGGGGACGCTAGCACACTTGGTGCCTGCCGCGAGAGTAATATGAGCCAGGTATGGAGAAGCCAGCACTATGAGGCATGTTGGTGCACGGTGCACAAACTTTTATTAAGGATCCCTGCTGTGCCAGACAAAGTACCAAGAAATTTAACCCACTGGATTAGTGAGAGCTCACAAATGAGCTTTGAGATTTGTAACATCATTCTCATTTTTTCAAGTCATGAGATTTTAAGTGATTGCCCCAGGGATGTGTATGAGTTGCTAATGTAGCCAAAATTTAAATCTAAATTTCAGAACTCCAAACCAGTGATAATGTGTGAAATTCTCTGGGAAAAAAATTGGGAAATGGGATGTAACCTAAATAATCCTTTTTTCTATGATCCTGATGTATCGTGCTGGTGGTAATATCATACAATTGCAGCATCTCCAATAAACATAAGTTTCTGGTTTTTTGTTGTTTTTTTTCTTTTCTTTTCTTTCTTTCTTTCTTTCTTTTTTTTTTTTGAAAACCCGAAAGCCTTCTTAAACTTCTCTCCTGGTACATGAACAAAGGAGAAAAAGACAGTATATGTACAACCTTAAATCTACTCAATCAAAATATGATTTGTAATTATCTCAACCTTCCAATTTTCACCGAAAGACTCATGAAATAAATAAATATAATGCTTTTAAAGAGTGTTTTATAATGGATCAAGGAAGTAATGTTTAGGTCATTAATTTCTAAATGAAAATATCATCTTTGAATATGTGAAAACATAGTGGATACATGGGTAATCTTCCTTTTTCCTGTCTGTCATTTCTTTAAGTCTTTTAACCCATCACTAGCAAGTATGCCCTTGAAGACAATCTCTACTGAGGGGTCTGAATGCCTTTTTATAACCTCTCCTTTAAGCTTAAAATGTGGGAGGAATACCCAATGAAAGATGTTTCTACAAAACAAAAGAAACAAACAAACAACATATATTTCTCCCTTGGGTTCCCTGGCCCAGTCTCACTCAGCTGAGCCTAATTCAGTGAAGATTCTGGGTAAATCATACTATTTCTCTGCCTAAATGCCCAGCATGTAAATCTTTAAAATCAAGTTAAATCACCTGAAAACACAGACAGTTGTTCATAGTCAGCCCTCATTTCCTGGGGGACTTGCAGGGCACCTTTGTGAGCCGATTCTGCCCTTTGGCAGACCCAGGAGCCACATTCTTCCAGTGTATTTCAAACACTTTCCTTCTCCTTACACCCCCAGGCCAGCATATAATCATCCAGTAACTACAGTGGTGCTAGTTAACATTCATGCTGCACTTGCTAAGCCACAGGCACTGTGGAAACCTTGTTTTTTTTCTGCATGGCCTGCCTTTCACTCAGGCCATAGTTGAGCCAAGGTGTCTTCCTAAGGCAAACTAGCATCATGAATACCAGACACAGAGACTTAATGGCCTCACAGCCTGCATGCTTAACTGGTACCATGCTTCTCAGGAGAGAGTGGAAGAAGCCAGAACACCAGCTTCCTAGAGGGTGGACACAATACCTCGCCCATCCTATCTCCTGTACCTACTGCTCAGTGAATAAATGTAGAAACACCACAATAAAGAAAATGACCAAAATTCTGGTCTTAACCTCACCACCACCCAGATTCATTTGGTGCTACGAACCCGTATCTCTTTTGCTACTAATGGGTGGCCCCAGGTAATTAGTGATTCATGTGTTTTCTTTGTAAAATTTTTGTTGTTTTCCTCTATCACAACTTTTTAAAAGATTGTGCATATTAATTATATCAGATAATGGGTTTCACTTGACATTTTCGTATGTGGGTCGCTTCCATGTCAGGTGAAGAGCCAATCATTTTCTGTGTGTGGAACACTTGGATTTGGTTAGGACGGGGTCAAATCCTGGTAACATCTTCGTGCCAGTCCCCTCCACTGAGAGAGTTCCAAAACTGGCCATAAGCACAACCATAAATTACAGATATTTACTCACACATTTTCTACTTCCTTCAACTACTTCACAGGAAAATAATTCAAGTCCTGCTTTTAATCAATTTTATTTTACAGAAGGAAAAAATTTAAAATCCCATAATTTCTTATAAAATTTTTGTTTACTGGTTAACATCTAAGATAGAAAGGGGGAGAATGAGTCCTGGGATTCTTCACATCAAATGCCCAATCAGCACCTCCCAATTTCAGTGAAAGCAAGCCTTGAAGCATGTGAAGAGATTTTAATTCAAATCCTGCTGTCAGCTCCCGAATGACTGGTCTGACACCAGACCCTTGTCTACTTTGATGGAGTCCCGGGGATAAACTCAAAAGCACAAAGGACCCTGTGTTACAGGAAAGGTCCCTAGTGAAATGGGCAAATGGTGGAAAATGAAATTTGGAAATGTAGCTACACTGAGCCTCAGTGAGACCACAGAGCTGTGTGCATGGCACGGACAATCTGCTCATGGTGTGCTCCATGGGATGACTTGGCCTCTCACACCACACAGCAGACTCCACTGATGTTTAACAAAATCAATAGCAAAAGGCATCAGCAAACACCAAACATGGGGGTTGAGAAACCTAAGAAACATTATTTGTTTTCAACATAGTCTCTCATCACAGCTCACTGGCAGAATCCATTACGTAATTCAGCAACAGAATAAAACTGAGCAACACACATATCTCTACATACAAACCTCAAAGGAAGCTTTGATTACATAAGAAATTGCTTAGAAATTCAATACCATCAAAATCTACTTTCACTTTATTTATTTATGAGATAGTGTGAGAGAGAAAGAGGCAGATATATATATATCTATATATAAATATATATATATATATATATATATATATATATATAGAGAGAGAGAGAGAGAGAGAGAGAGAGAGAGAGAGAGAATGGGCATGCTAGAGTCTCCAGCCACTGCAAAGGAACTCCAGACACATGAACCACCTTGTGCTTTATATGGATACTGGGGTATCAAACTTGGGGCCTTCTGCTTTGCAGGCAAATGCCTTAACCACTAAGTAATCTTTCCAGCCCAAAATCTACTTTTAAAGTCACAACCTCAGTAGTTGTATATATAGAGAGGGATATAGGCTCAATTACACACAGACCTAGATTATCAAATATATCTTAGGTAAACTGCTTAACTTTTCTGAACTAAGATTAACTTTTCTATTCAATGAGGTATGGTGAGAATTACATAACATAATGGCAGTGAAGATTTGGGTATACAATAAGCACTAATGTAATTTATGTTTATGTAGCCATCATGGCAGAAGGACATCAAATAAACACGAATTAACAGAAAGAGGGCTAGAGATATGGCTGAGTGGATAAAGGCTCTTGATTGTAAAGCCTGACAAGCCAGGTTTGATTTCCCAGTACCCACATTAAACCAGATGCACAAAGTGGCTCATGCATCTGGAATTTGTTTACAGTTCCCATACTCACTCTCCTTCTGTCTCTCTCTTTCTCTCTCTCAAAAATTTTAAGATAATTAACAAAAAGAGAATATTCACAACCCCCAGGAAAGCATTCATAAGTCAGTATTCATTTTCCTGAAAGGCAGTGACAATGATACATCAGAACTGGAGAGCAAATTAAATCATGAAGATAAGTTGACCATGTAGGTTTGTAACTAACTACAAATTCATGCAATCCAGTCCTTCCCAAGTCCCGTTTCATGCTCACTATCTTCATCCCAAAGTTTAAATATTAGATACTATCTATCTAATATTAGAATAATATTAGAATAAAATAATATTAGATAATGTGCAGGGTTTGTCTTTTGAAACTATCTTTTGAAGGAAGAATGACACATTTGTTCTAAGACCCCAAAAGGCGCTTCACAAGATCTCCCCTCTGTGTTTGGTTAAACTGCAACCCTTGCCTTAAAGTCTGAAGAGAAAGAAGCAAGGAAGGCTTCTTCTGGGGTGCTTAAACCAACTGCAGGTAGGTTTGCCTCCTACAAGTGGGGTTGTTCTAGAATACCAGAGTAAAGTATTTGCTTCTTTCACATCTTTCTTTGCTGATTCATTTTCCATCTCTCCTGGTTTCATCTACAGCTAGGCTTGTGCATGTCATCCCAATACCTGTCGGCTCCTCTCTTGACTCTGTAATCCTCCCTATTCTCTCCCTCCTGTATGCTTTCAGTGCTCAATTTTTACTCAAGAATCCCAACCACTGAGAGAGAGAGAGAGAGAAAGAGAGAGAGAGAGACAGAGAGAGTTATTTTGCTTGTTTTTATTTTTATTAAAGCTGCCAAATCATCAGTGTGGGATGTGCATAACCAGCATTCCCCAAACCAACCTCATCTGCTTAAATTGCATCATCTGTCTCTGTATTGCCTATAAGTGCAAGTCTCGCCAGTACTGTTTTCCAGTACACATGAGAGAGCAATCTCTTTGTTAGTTACTGCTTAACATATCAGACAACATTGTAGACAAATATGTGTCTTTCATATCTCTGACAGGCATGCCCATCAAGGCCTCTCTATACTGGAACTGAACCCAGTGGTTACTGAGCCAAAAAAAAAAAAAAAAGGCTGCTTCAAAGTGAATTCAGGCACCTTCATGCAGTTAAGAGTTGGCCCAACACAGAGCAACTGATGTTGTTTAATTTTATATCTATATTAAAATGATGCATTAAAACAAAAGTGTATGAAAAATCTTAGTTTTCAAAGTCTCTACCTATACAGATTTTGAAGTTGTACCTTTGGGGGTTTTCCTCCCACTGGATAACATGTACTAGATTTAAGGTCTCACTAATGCTTCCTTTCCTAGAAACACCATGTTAGGCTACTTAGACCAACACAGTAAAAACCTCTAAACTCCATGAACACTCCCTAAAAGAC
>PVHP010027611.1:0-23728 GCA_004024765.1 Zapus hudsonius | reverse complement strand
CCGATAGTTGACTTCTAAACCGTTTAATTCACCTTATACCATCCAGCAGTATGTAAAATTGAAATAATTCTAGAAATTGTTAGCAGAAGTTAATTTAAAATGTCAGCTCAAGCTTCTTTGCTGTCATTAAATACATGTAGATTTTTAGTGCTCTATAAAAATTGCTTTGAACTCGGGCCTGTGGAGAAAATCCATGCACAGCTGTTCTGGGTTAGCTCAGAGACATTAGGCTTTGAACAGTTGGCCCCAGTGAAGGCACACCTTTTAATTACATGAACTTACGAAAGGCCAACATCTCAAGGGTTATCTGAGTGGCGTGTTACGTTAAGCATTCCCATTGCATCAGAGCTATCACTGACCTTGAAGGAAGAGAGTTAATCATGAGTAGTAATTCGGCAATTGGCCATGTCATTGAACAACTGGGGGCGGGGAGAGAGAAAGAGATTGTAGTTGAAAAATGTGTGGCTGAGTAAGCCTTGGGCTATATGTTTCTTTTCCAAGTATTCAGCCACCCACATTTCTCTTCAGCTTCCTTTGGGCTGTATTTAGCAACTCAGTCACTGCCCATGTCTTTGATTGTGTGTCCCGAACTCGCTTGTTGGGGATGAACCTTGTGAGCTTTGTGTCTAGCATATCACAGACAGCAAAGGGGAGTTAGTCCCGTTCATTTAGCCTTTAGTCTCTTATTTATTTCTTTATTTATTTATTCATTTAGCATTTAGTCTCTGGGGTCCTGCGTCAGAAGCACATGTTAGTTGCATCATGGAGTGGAAACTCCATTGCACATAAAAAAAAATTCATGATTTTTTCCTGTTTTACTTTTTAATTCTTTTTTGAAATTTATTTTTTATTTATTTACAAGCAGAGAGAGATAGACAGAGAAAGTGTATGTGTGTGGGGTAAATGGGCACAGCAGGACCTCTAGCTGCTGCAAATGAACTCCAGATGCATGTGCCACTTTATGCATCTGGATTTACAAGGATACTGAGGAAACAAATTCAGGTCATTAGGTTTTGCAGACAAGCACTTTACCCACTGAGCCATCTCTCCAGCCCCCTTTTAATGATTATAAATAAGAAAAACCTTTTCCCATACTTCCTCTGGAATGAGGCAATCCTTAAGCATAGAGGATTGTTTGCTATTATTTGCTTAAAACATTTGCATGAGTTTTCTTCAGCCTCCTGCTAGTACCATGCAAGGTACCTTATCATTGTGAGTTACAAAGCAGGTCCTTGGAGGGTGCACCACCCTGAAGTGAGGGTGCAGATGGTGCAAACATCGACTCACATATCACCTGCACACCACAGGTGTGGTCACTTGCTGCACCCCTGACTTGCTATGGCATCTCCGTTCCTCAATCCCTCCAAAAGTGCCTTTGAGAGCACAATCCTTTCCCCTCCCATCACCCCGACACCTCTGACAGGGCATCTGCAAAGAGACTCCTAAACCTTCCTGCCAACTACGCGGCAGAATGTAAAGTGGTGTATGAATATGTAATAACAGCCATCATCAGCTGAGCTCTCTGTCTTTGGAAAGAATCATTTCATTCATCGTGGAATGAGGGGCAATTTGAAATGGCCCGAGGTAAGTGGCATTTCATGTATTGCCAATCAAATTAACCTTGAACCTTTCTCTGCTACTTAGAATTCTCGTTCTTTTTCTGCTGTCTCCATCATTGGAAATTAAGATGATGTGGATAAAACCATATTCATCTGCAGTGTTGCACTTCAGCGTCCTCTCCCTCTCCCTGGGGACGGAGAGGAACAGGTCTGTGCATCAATCAAACTGACTGAGACTTGGGAAAGGGAGACAGTCACCAATCCAGAAGACACTAGGGCATGTGGATTTCAGCACAGCAATTGCTTCTCTCAGGCTCCACTTCGATCCTACACTTGACCTGCAGCTGCTGTGTGGTCCCTCCAAATGGAGCCGCTGACCAAGAGCTTATGAAATTTTATGAGCTTGGATCTGGAGGGGGGATTCTATCATATTATTGTCAATCATGCAATTTGAATCTGTGATAGACAGTAGATCTCTTTGGAGCTCCTGACCTCTTTATCTGAGCTGAAAGCAACGGTTGTGTAAATGGGTGTGGTGAGAACGCTCACTCTTTGCAGTTTGTAAGGGAGCATTTAGTAATTATGTACTTATTCAGTGAAAACGAAGGCACTCCCATGTTGCAGACATCCCGCCATACCTCTCCTCATCCTCTTCCTACCTGGACGGCTTTGATACCTTCTCAATATCTCTCCTGTTGTGTAAACTTCTTATAAAATCCTTGGACATAATTTCAGCGCTTCCTCAGCCAATGGAAAGGCTTTCTCCCTTCTCCTGAACCTTAGCACTGGGTAACCACTTTATGCTACTTACACCGCACTGTACTGTAGACATACAGTTCCTGCTTTCTCTATAGTCTAAACTTTATGACCTTTGCAAGTAAGATCTATGCTTGATTGTTAATGCATTTCCCAAGCTGGGGCAGAAGGATCAAGAAGGATTGCAAAACTTTACTGTGAAATAAAAGAAATTAAAATAGATAAGGAAAACCACGACTAGGAATTGTGTTTGCAGCTGGGTGGTGTCTTTAAGCAGAACAGCCTGATAATGAAAATATTCTCCAAACCCTGGAGTCATCAGGGAAAGACACTGTCGAGCAGCCAGGATTTAGATGAGCAAATCAGGGTTTGGAAGTGTATTTTTTTCCTCCCTATACATGTTCAATCTGGCAGAGATTTCTGAGCAAGTGAATATAGTACCCAATAAACAATATACTTTTACCTAGAGTCTGTGCCTAGTGAGAGATTAAGTGGGATCAGGAAGAGAAAGTAAGCAACAAGACTTGATCTTCAGATTGGGCAAAATGGTTCACTAAAAACAAGCTTAGCTGGGAGATGGTTTGGATAAATATTTAAAGGTGACACTAGAAATGTTTGTGTGTGTTTGCGTGTGTGAAAGAGAGAGACAGAAATAGAGAGAGCACACTGATCAGGAGGGTCCAATTGAACATTGCTAATTTTATATATTTATTGGTGAGACTGTCTCTTGAAGATTTAGGATTTCAGGATGTAGGAGTCAATAAGATGGCTTTCTTCATGTTTATACATACATGCCACTGATCTTTCTCATTAAGTATAAAACCATTAAAGAGTTCAGTGACTTTATAATTTGTTGTCCAAACTGGTATATTTCTTAAAGTACAAGCCAGGGTTGTCCCAGGCAAGGTGGTAGACATATATCCACCTTGACCCTGTCATTTTTGTGGGCAATAGTCAGAAACCTACTGTACTGGCTGAATTTTTTCTAATGCTGAAAATATTCTGGGTTTATCTTTAACTGCTTTCTGAAAGTGTGCCTTTCAGCAGCACAGCCTCTGGCCAGTGTTGATCACTTCACATAGTGCATGTCAGAATTATATGTAGTTGCTTTTACAGGGTCTTTTCTAGACACCCATGGAGATGCAGAGTCATCTCACTGAGTTCTTCTGTAACTTCTTTATCCCCTTGATTTCTCTCTGAATATCATTGACATGTGGTTGCCTTTCTGTTGTTCTAATTCTTCACATTTCCACTGCATGAAAGTCACGTGATGAGGAACATTGCTTTAATCTACGGCTTTGCTGTGGACAACTGTCTACCAGTTGACATTCAGTAGGGCTTGAGGTGAGGCTGATTAAAGTAACCCAGATTCTGGGATGGGACAGCCTCAATTCACTGCTCATGATAACACTCATGAAACAGTCCATTGGGTTGATTTAGATAAAATATGCTATTGTAAGGGGAGATGATTTGAATGACACGTATGCCTATTAAAAAAAAAGTAAGTACCATTTCTCCTATAGTTTCACCCACACTGACAAAGAGAAATATAGAGTTATTTATCTGGAAAATCCAGGCTGAACACTTTTACTACCAAGGAGTAAAATTATGCTGTCCTGAATCACCTATATTGATAGCTAACATTGATTAAATTTGCTGAGTTATTGCCTAAATCTTTATTTCATTTATCTAGTGAAGAAAATAATGCAGAAGCTCTCTTGAATCCACTCTTGGCGGTGTGACTAACCCTACTCAAAGGACTGACAGTCTCTTCAAATGTAAGCCCCTCCCCATTTGGAGAGCTGACATTGAGAAGAGCCATAGTCAGAAATCTAAGGATGTCCTTTGGAGACTCAGAAGGTGACAATTTTTTTTACCTTATTAAAAATTTGAACTGAAAAGTATGTTTTCTTAACATCGGTGAGCATGCTGGGAATGGCTGATATTCAACAAGAAGCTGTTATTTTCATTGTTGCTTAGCAAGGGGGAGCCTGCTGGCTTGTTGTTATATATATCAGGAACACACGTAGGCCACACATAAATAAAAGATTTACAGTAAGTGATAAGTTGTAAATGGATACTGATTTACAATAAAAATAACTACCCATGTACAAAATGTCTCGCTGGATTTATTACATTGTCTCAGATCAAGGATCAAATCTGGTTGTATAAGGGTTGGTACAGTGTCCACCTGAGCTAATGCGGCTTAAATGTAAGCTTTTCCGACCAGCACGCATTAGTTGACAATGGACATTTACAGAAGCACAAAGAAGGACTTTGACAGCATTTCCTCTTACCAGCAGTAAAGACAAGGGCTGGCAGGAAGAACAGGTCTCTTTACGTAATTATGTCTGGGGAGCTTGGGTGAAGCATAATGATTTTCGTGCTTTCAGTTTTAAAAGCCAAGCGCTCTGAACAGTGCGTGCTCAACTCATAATCAGTTTCACATTTTCCATTACTCAGAGGAAATGGCAAGCTTGGAGTTTAGATACAAGTCATCAAAAATGGTCATTGGCTGTTCTATGCTGCCTGTTTGTGTGGTGAGTGTTGCATAAATTGAGGGACACCACAGTGAGGGGGTGGCCATAGTCTGAGGGATGATGTCATTTCACCCACAATATGAAACAGCAAAGTTTGTGCCTTCAACTGAACAGACATTGGAAAGGCCTTTGTTAATTTATTAAAAATATCGTCATCTCTTAATAGCCATTTTCCGTAACTCAGTTTTGTTTCAGACAAAGTGCAATACCAAAATGTTGATGTTTGAATTTCTTTTTCATAATTTTCTTGGCCAATTTGGATATTCATTATTTCACTTTGCACCAAAAGGAAAGAAGGAATTGAATAGTTTTTATGCTTTGTTTTTTCTTACTCTTTGGGTACATAGAATTCCTTACAACAAAACACAAATGGAGTTTAAATAAAAAGACTTTGCTTTATAGTTGCTCATTCTTGACAAATATACATCCCCCTCCATTTTGTGCATTTGGCTTTATGTGGGTACTGGGGAATCGAACCCTGGTCATTAGGCTTTGCAGGCAAGCACCTTAACTGATGAACCACCTCTTCAGCCCCCTACTTTAGCTTTGTAATTCACTAGAAGTGAGCCAGTAAATTCATTCCAAGTTCAAAGGAGGGAGTTACGCTAATCCCAGCACTCAGGAGGTAGAGGTAGGAGGGGATCGCCATGAGTTCAAGGCCACCCTGAGACTACATAGTGAACTCCAGGTCAGCCTGGACTAGAGGGAAACCCTACCTTGAAAAAACAACCAAAAAGGGCCAATATCAAAGAATTTGTGCATGTATTTCTCAAGAGCTTACAATGGAATTGGAAATGAGGGTGGAAGAATGCTCAGATGGGTATTTAGGGGCAGGGCAGGGCATGATCTACACATGCATAGAGCACTCTGGGTAATCCAGTTTGTAGAGCTTTAAACTAAGACAAGGATAGGATATAAGGCAAGAAAAAGCGAGCAAAGGAACTGGACTCTATAGGACAGGAATCAAATAGGTCTTCTGAGGATAGAGATGTCACCGCAGTTCTGTCTTAGGTTGATGTCCAACAGCAGAAAGGATCTAGGTTGGGAAGTGTGGGTAGGTGAAAAGAGGGGACTGGACTTGGCAAGGGTAATTGGAAGATGGTCCCCAAGCAAACACTGCTCTCCATATTATTAATAGCTACAAAGATGAATGTAGTTTCATGTGTCTGATCCAACTGCTAATGGGATCTGCCTGTGTTTTAGATGTTTCTTCTTCCCAAGCTTTTACTGGGTTGCTGAGATGAGCTGTAGGCTTGATGAACACTGTGGCTCTTCCTGTGCTAATGGAGGGCAGTTTGCATCTGGGAGAGCAATTGCACCTAAAGCCCACAGGACATGTTCCTAATTGAAGCGCTCTCTTAATTGTGGGAAGAGCCCATTGTTATTGTTTGAATAAAACCATTCTGAATGGGAAGTCGTTATTGCCATCCCACTTGTAAGTTTGTACAGTTATGCACTAATAAAAAAGATTTATAAAAACATCACTCTTTACCCCCTTAGTAACCAATATCTCCATTACCAGGAATGACAGTATTATTCTTCCATAAGCAACATGCTCATTGATCCACCTTCTATATTCATGTACCTCCACTGCAAGTAGAAACTGCCTGATTTCTTGCCGATGTCTATTCCCACGACAGAGGGAACCCAAGGCATTGCAAAGCAGGTGTCTGCTTGGAGTCAAAATTCCATACAGACTTCCTGAGTTACCCTGCTTTCTGCAGGAAATCCAAGAACTCCAGAAGACAGGTTTTTCTTCTTATCTCTCCCTTTTTGGATTTATATGAAGACATGGTCTACAAGAACTTGGCATTGAATCATTTTCCTTATTTGGATTGAGCACTAGTTCATTTCATCAGTGTGATTGCAAACTCACCACATGTATAGATTAATAGTTTGCATATTCTCTGAATGGGAAATTGGAGACGGGGCCATTGTGGGCATTTTCTAAATTCCCAGTAGAATGATTTCGGTGGGATAAAGCATTATTTTCTCTTCTTTTTTAATGTTTTATTTATTTGTAAGCAAAGAGATACGAGAGAGAGAGGGGGGGTGCATGGGAACACCAGGGTCTCTAGCCACTACAAATGAACTCCAGAAGCATGGGCCACTTTTGTGCATCTGCCTTATGTGGGTACTGGGGAATTGAACCCAGGTCCTTAGGCATTGGAGGCAAGTGCCTTAACCACTGAGAAATCTCTCCAGCCCCTATTTTCTCTTCTTAACACATACATCTTTCCCCACAAGCACTTTTTCTTTCCTTCTGTAACTCACAATCCCTACTGCAGGTTAATTTGAGGACAATCCATAGCACATTCTGCGGGTCCTCATCTTGGCTATTTTTATACCCTAGTAATGACTTGAAAGCTCTACGTGATCTTTAATTTCCCAACATCCTTTTATATGAATAATTCAAATGGTGCTAATATGATGTTTTGTAAATATTCGTGATTCTGAATCTATTTGATTGTTTCTCTGCATTGTCAACACTGCTCAGAAGGAAACGAAATGTAATTTGTTGTCTATGCAATCTTTCCCCTGGTATCTCAGTATCTTTGAGTGTGCAGCAAGGGTTAGCAGTGGAATGAAACCATTTTTTAAAATATTTTTTATTGCTGCCTACCATGACAGAAGTATTCTGAATTCTTCAGAATATAATCCAACTTCTGTAATATCAGTAGATAGAAACTGGTAATGAGGGGCTCATAATTTAGCCACACGTTGTTCCTATATCAGTGTATAGATACATTGTCCTGCTTCAGGGAAACTCTGAAGCATTCTGTGGTGATCACAGAGTCTTCAAGTTTAGCTTCATGAACTTAAAGATCTGTGTATTTGTGGTGCAGAGTGTAGAGAAGCCATGGTCCCAGCATTCCCACAATGCATGCATGATGTTTAATCCCTGGTTGCAAATTTAACGGGATTTAGGATCACCATGGAAACAAATCTTTGGGAATGTCTATGAGAGATTTTCTAGATTAGATTGGGCAGGGGGGGACCCACACTAACTGTGGTGCCATCATTCCATGGGTTAGGCTCCCAGACTGAATAAAAAGGCGAAAGTGAGTGGAATTGCATGCATTGCTCTGTCTACTTCCTCCCTGCTGGTGTGATGACATGACCCAGGCTTCTCAATCCTGCCGTGCATTACCTGGCACAATAAACTCTACTTCTTTCTGCCCATGAGCTACTTCTGGTCAGACATTTTGTCCCAGCAACAAGAAGATAACTGATACAGCTTATAAAGCTACTGGTCACTAATTCACACTCCCTGTGCCTATTTTAGAGGCCCCAGCACGCAGTAGGTCCTCAGTACATATTTATAGAATAAATAGATGGATTGGTCATCCTCAGGAGGTGGAAGAACAAATCCATGGGAAAAGGGATTCATTTAAAGTTGCCAGCATAATGGATTTAAAAACATTTCTCCAGGAGCAGATGGTGTTGGAGGCCATAATAAGGAGTCTGGATAGAAGGTATCTGCAATGTGAGAATAATGTGCCTCCCACAACCATGTGTCTTTGTGTCTTTCTAGAACCTATTGAGACAGGCTGACATTTTAATAATCTGGCAGAACGTTGGAGCCAGAGACCTTGAGCTCCTTGGAAGATTTACTTCCCATGATGCTGTAACCTCTAGCCCAGTGTTCACATTCCAAGAAATGCTTAATATTTAACACGCTTCTCATTTCCTTGATTGCCTTCCAATATCAGAGCCCCGTGCTTTATCAGATTAGTCTTTTTAGCACATGGCAGGCGATATAGTTCCATCCAATCACCTGGCACCCATCTTGCATGATGCCATCTTCCTTGCTGATTCAGGATCATCCACAAAATCCAGATGTTCCACCCCTTGTTCAGGAAGGAAGTTGGGAAAAGGCTGCAAGGAGAAAATTGATTTACAACCTTATGAAATTCTGAGATTCAGTCTTCAAGAGAGTGGATGTGGGTTGTGTTCTATGGCTGATTATATAACATTATGATAAGAACCATGAAATGTTCTGCTTTAAAAAATTCTTCAGGTAATGTGCAAAACTGATATAGCTGTTTTCTCCTTGAGTCCTAGCCTCATATTAGATCTGTCCTCTGTGGTGATTACCAAGGTCAGGTATAGAGTAGAGGTTTACTTGTTACTCAGATTATTGAGTAGGAAAATGATGCCTGTAATAGTTTTTTTCAAGTCCATTTTCATGCCACTCCATAAATACAGAAACCCTGAAATGGTTTGTGTCAAATCACACCAGCCTGTTTTGCTTTTTATTGGTACAGAGAACATTAGAAAAGAGCCTCTTATTTTCCTTACAAGATGGAAGGTTCTGGACCTGCTTCCAATTTTGCACTGTATTGTACTCTAGAGATTTCTTTGAATCAGGAACTCATATTCTTACTTCAGGTAATTTGATCACCAATATCTCACTAGATAGACTGTCCTCCCTGCTGTCAGCAGTCCCCAGCGTCCTGCACGTCAGTTTTGAACAGATACTCTTCCAAGAAAGGGAAGGAGTGCTGCTCCAGTCTTAGACTGTATCCTCTGTGCCCTCTAGGGATTGGTTTACATTGACAGTGTGCATGGCATGTCTGTATAATTGGAGGTGCCCTTGCAAATGCTATATCACTGGATGGCTATAAGATAGGATATACGGTACCATCACAAGACTTGCTCATAAAATGTATATAATTATAAACAATAAATAAGTTAAAATAAAAATTACACAATATGGTGATGAAGGATTTGGGGCTATTCACCAGTTTCTATTAGTAACACACAATATGTTTGATATATTCTAATAATCATGATAGCATGTTTTGCTGTCACTATGCATAAATCATAGTATAGTTGGTAGGGTCCTTCCATATCTCTTCCATCACTTTCAGTCTTTAAGGACCAAGCCAGCACCAAGGTTACTTTGACTCTGCACCCTCCTGCTAATTGTCTGGTGCACATCTTAGTGTGGGCTTCATTGGATCTGGGCCCTGGTGCTTTGCTTCTTAGCAGGCAATCTTCACTGGAACTATGACTTACTTTAACAAGAATTTGTCTTTAGCCTTCTAAAGTAGAAGTTCATCTTTAATAGAGTGACAGATGTTGGTGTAGAGAGGGTCAGAAATGTGAGTAGATTTGAGGTGGCTGTCTTGTCAATGACTTGGCGATGTGGATCCTGGGGGTGGGGTGGGGGCTTCTTTAGCTCATAGAAACCCAGTGATCATTCCTGGCGTCGACAGTCACAACTCACAGAAGGACTTTGAGGAAATCATTTGTGGTCATGACTTATTGGCACCAGGATTGATGCTTCTGAGGTAAAGCTAGAACTAAATCAGCCTCTACCTGTTGGAAGAATGCAGATGGGAAACTATTCAGCAAGCAGCAAACTTCATTTCAACGTGTTCTGCATGTCATGAAGTCTCGTGAGGTTGTATGAGGAAACAGGCGTAGGCTAGGAAGGTGAGTGGTCATCTGGATATGCTCACCTGTCAGAGATCCTGTCTGATGTTCCTTTGACCAAGAACTTTATAACCCTGTGGAGAGGAGAGTGAACTTTTGGAAAGTTGTTCATAGACGCTTCCTTTCCAAGGACATGAAAGCTATGCTTCGTTTAATGCCACCTGAACCCTGCAGACAGTCTCAGCTTTGCACTATTCATAAATCCATATGGTCATTCCTTTGTACATGTATGTATACCTGCCTCATCTTATTTCAGCTGTGGGAATTATTTTTGAGACAAGTTCTTTGTCATATATATAATTTTCAGGTAATTTTTTTTCTAGCCTATGGTTTATACTTCCTCTTCTCCTCCCGTTTCCCTTTCTTTTCCCCTTCTTTCTTTCCTCCCTTGTAAATATTTTAGTAATATTTTTAAGTAAGCAGAGAGAGACAGAAGAGAGACAGACAGAGAGAATGAGTGTACCAGGATCTCCAGCCGCTGCAAACGAACTCCAGATGCATTCAACACTTTGGGCATCTGGCTTTACTTTACATGGCACTGGGCCATTGAACTTGGGTTGGGTTGTTAGGCTCTGCAGGGAAGCACCTTAACCGCTGAGCCATCTCTCCAGCCCTCTTCCATTCATTAAAAAAATATTATATTTATTCATTTTCAAGCAGAGAGATACAGAGAGAGAGAAAGAAAGAGAAAGAGAGAGAGAGTACACCAGGACCACCACCTTGTGGGTCTGGCTTAGGTGGGTCCTGGGGAATTGAACCTGGGGCCTTAGCACTGGAAGCAAGTGCCTTAACTGCTGAGCAATCTCTGCAGCCCCCATTAATTTTTATCTATTTTTTTGAAACGGGGTCTCACTCCTTAGCCCAAGCTGGATTGGAACCTATTTTCTTAATTTTTTTTGAAGTGCAAATGATTTTTAATTTCAATGAAGTCCATTTCTGCATTTGATGGGTGTCCTACTTTAATATCCTCTGCCTAACTCAAGGTCATGAAGATTTTTCTTCTGTAATTTTTGTTATTTAAGCACTTGTAAGATTCATTTTGTGCTACTTATTCAATGATAGCATTTCATCCTCACTTGTTTATCCTGGGTAAATCCAAAATGTACTTAATCCTATTTTACAAGTTAGTTTGCCTTAATCCTTTCAGATGATTGACTCATTTGTTTATCAACTCACTTTTCAATTAACATTTTCTTAGGTTTTTGATTTGGTAAGTCTTGGTTTGAGATTAAGTTCTTTGGGCTGCATGGATGTATTAAATCACGGTCAAATGCAAACCTGCAAATGGATCCTTCCCAAAGACATGCAAAATGTTTTATGTATATTAAAAAGTAACAATTTCTCATGCCCTTTAAGTTAATTCTTCAAGAGCACACACTATTCTTGAGTGAGTTTGATAACTTTGCTCCTTTAGCGGACAGGAAGACCTACACAGTGCTGAGCATTCATTATCTTGAACCGAGAATGCCCTGAAAGATAATAAGCCTAATTATTGCCACAAGGACCACAGATTAGTATTCCAAAGCCAATGTTATTCTTTTGGGTTCACATTCCTCAGTATTTAATTGGTCCACAAAAAGCAACCCAACAAGTCTTCCATCTACTAAACTGTTCATTTTACAGCTTATTTAGGAAGGTGTCTCATGTTGCCCCAGAGAAAGGTGTCACAGGAGTGAATTGTTGACATTTTTCTTTGAAGAAAAAGTTCACCTCTATTTATACTCATTGGCAAAGTTGACGAGGATGAAATACTGTGAGCTCGTGCTGCAGAGCAGAACTTAGATATCCATCTACTTCTTTTTAAAAATATCTTATTTATTTGAGAGAAAGAGGCAGACATTCTCTCTAGAATGGGCACAGCAGGTCCTCCAGCCACTGCAAATGAATTCCAGACACATGCACCACCTTGTGCACCTGGCTTTACATGGGTACTGGGGAATCAAACGTGAGTCCTTCTGTTTTGCAGGCCTTAACCACTTAGCAATCTTTCCAACCCTCTTCATCTACTTCTGATAGGCAACCACCATGTAGGGGACTCTTGGTTCTGTGTATGGCTAAACCTGGCCTCATCTTCTCAGGGAGGAGCAAAGGTCATCTTCCCAAGCATGCATACTCACCAAGCTCCACAATTTTCAGAAGAGTATTGTCTTTAACCTCTCTCAAAATGGCTCCACTGGAGTGTTGGCATGCTGATCTTAGCCCCTATTGATGGTCTCTAGGAAAGACAGCCATTAGGAACATACAACTCTGTGGGCTGTAAGGACATAGTTAAGTTTCTTGTTTAATATAACAGCCTGTTCCATGTCCGCTTAGTTCTCTTCAGCTGCCAAAATTAGGGAAATTGTTCCTTGATTTTTTTTTTTTTCATGAGACAAAACATCTCCAGACTAAAGTCTGGTTGCATTTGCATAGATGTTCTCTTTTTTCACTAATTAAAACTACTTTCCTTAGAGAATCTCTCTTCTGTTCTTTAGTTAAGTAGCTTGACCTTTCCATTATGTGGCTGTTGTGCTTGGTGGGTAGAAGGACAATCTGCTTTGATTCCTGACTTTTAGATTCAAGGGCTGGGATGTAGCTCAGTGGCAGAGTGTTTACCCAGCACAATGAGGCCCTCAGTTCAATCCCAACACTGTAAAACAGCAACTACAACAACATCATCAACAGAACATTATCAACACCATTGTCATCATTGTCATCATCATCTGCAATGGCAACAAATCTAAGCAAACAAATACAAAACCAACAAAATTTCATTAACTTAAGATGCATATAGGAATCGTTCCCTGTTCTCATTAAATATGCCTTTGCCTAATTGGTAAGTGAAATTGTCTTTTTTATTGCTGTTTTAATCTTCAGTTCTCTGATTAATTATCAAGGTTATTTTTTGCAAATATTTAATTCTATTCATTGCTGAAGGATTTTTTCAAATATACAATTAAACCATGCTTTCATTTGTAAATGCCATGTCCATATTTACTGAAATCTTAATATCTGATCACTTTCATACATCTCATAATATATCAAGGACATTGCCCTTTGTGCAATATAACTGTATATGTGTATGTATACATTTATAGTTATAATTATATCACTTAGCTGCCTGTCATCTAATCAGCTAATATTTTAAGAAATTGTAAGTTAATATTTTCACACAGCCAAGACTGCACATCTTTTCCTTTCTGGTTTCTTCCACTGCATTTTTGCTGGTTATCTTTCCACACAATTGTTAAAAAAATCTATTTCTTGAGGGCTTGAATATAATGGTATTAATTTTATTAATTTGATTCCAAAACAGGCATAAATCCCATGCTTAGGGTATACATGGGCATAATAAATATTTGTTATTTGTTGGTTTACTGATAAAATATACACTTGATTTGTCTGTGGAGTTTATACTTTCCTAAACATTATGTTGTATAGTTTTACAGAAATATGGTATTCATTTGCATCAGCATCTTCTTTTGAACACTTCCAGAAAATTCAAAAGAAAGTCATACTTTTGGGCAACTTTAGCAGAAAATTTCTGCCTTATCAGTATGGTTGAACAAGGGAGAGCTCTGCATCCTGTTTAAGCAAAAATTGCATCTTTCCATTTTTGAGGCTGCTCAGGTGAGGCATCTGCAGCGGAATATGAAAATGCTAAATTGTTGCATGATTTCACATCTAGTGACTACATTTTTATCCATTTTTGTGCATGACCATGAGAGTGTTGAACCAATTAGCATTGCTTGAGGGGTCCTGAAGTTGTAACTCCTGGAGAGGAGAGAAATCCTAGTTAGATGGAGGATTCATGTCTTCACAGAATCATGATTCATTGAGGGAAGCAGGGTGGGAAGGAGTCGATTGTTAAGAAGCCAATAGTGTTGAGAAAGAAAAAGTATTTTGCAATGAAAAGCAACCAGAGAATTGTTCATTTCTTCTCCTCAGTGTCCTGGATAAATGCAAGGGAAGGTCAGTGTTACAGCTTGCGTACTTCTCGCTATACGTTAATAAAGCATGTAGGCAGAGTAAGGCCACATATTATAAAGAAAACAGATGGCAAAATCAATATGTGATTTCCACTAGTACTGATCATAATTGACTCAATTACTAAACTTAGAACCATTCTTGCCTTTGCCTTTTCTGGAGGTGTGTGACCGTGTACCTCCTGTCATTTCCTGTCCCTTCCACTGCAAGCCAGTCCTGCCTGCCATGGGCAGAGACACCTGCTGAGCCCTGCTGAGCCAGTCTTTTTAGTGCCCTCCATCATGACCCATTCTCACATTCCTTTTGCTTCCACAGGTCATCCTGACTGTGGTTTGCCTTGGGCTTTGTTTTTTAATCCCATGGTCTCAGAGACCCTGTGCTGAGTTCTGATCCAAACCTTACTCTTGCTCATGTTTCAACGTTCAATATGTCCAGGATGATTGCTGGCTTTTCTCAGTGCCAGGCCAATGATTGCACTGCTGGGCAATCATTGTTCTGTGGTGTTGAGTTTCTCTGGTTCCCACCTGCCCTGAGAGTTGATGACATTTCATGGGGAAAGGATGTCTAGATTTACCACGAGTCAGCTGCTTCTATACCTTGCTCTGAGAGGATATGGTGGTTTACATCAGATGTCCCCCATAGACTCATGGGTTTGGAATGCTCTGGTTCCCAGCTGGTGGCAGTTTTGGATGTGGACTCTTTCTGGAGGAGGTGTGTTGCTGGTGGGGGGGAGAAGGGCCTAGGATGTGTTACAGCCAGCTTCTCCTTGCCAGGGTGTAGCTCACTTTCTCACTCTCTGCCAGCTGCTGTGGCAAGAAGTGATGCCCAGCCTTCTTCATCCATCCTTTCCTTGCCATGCTAAAATTTCCCCTTGAGACTGTTAGCCAAAATAAACCATTTCCTCCCATCAGATACTTTTGTTTAGGTGTTTTGTCCCAGCAACATGAAGTTAAGTTCAACAGGGAACATCCTGGGGTTCATAAATGAAAGGCCCCCTAACATGAAGTGGGCCATGGAATCAATCAGATCACCAAGACCACCTGCTCTGCTATGAATCCTAGAATATTCTCTGATTTTCTTCACAATGATGGGGGAGGAATGTCTCTAAGGACTTGACATCCTCATTGCCCTTCCTCTTGCTGAACCTGTCTTGCTTGACTTGATACACAGAGACCTTGTCAGGTACTGGAACACAGTGGAGTATCTTGATGAGAAAGAAAGCAGTCAGTGGTCCAGGGTATATAGACAGGGCTTGCAATGACCTGGCATGGCCATTCCTTCCAGGATGCTTTGGGCTGAGGGCAACAGTAGTCCTGCTATTCTCCCAAGTATCAGCGTTGCCCCAGATGGCAAACAGAAACCTGGGCAGTGCATTTGGCTTTGCTTTGCATTTGGCATGTGGAGTGGGAAGTGGTGTTGGTATTAGAGGTAACAATAGTCTTATCTCGAAAAGGGAGATGAAAGTTTTGGTGTTTGTTTGTTTGTTTGAGATAGGGTCTCATGTAGGCTAGAATTCCTCATTCTCCTGATACCACCTCCTAAGTACAGGCATTACAGGTGTGTGTCACAGTGTCTGACGAAAATGTTTTTTTTTTTTGTGTGTGCACCTGCATGTGAAATGCATGCAGATTTGCCTGTGTGGGGGTGTCCATGTGTGTGCAGGTGTGTGTGTGTGTGCATGCACTTGTGTGTGTGCATGAATGTGGAGGTCAGATGTTGACATCAGGTATCTTACTCAGTTCTCTTCTACCTTATTTATTGAGACAGAGTCTCTCACTTGAACCCAGATCTTGCCCATTGGGCTTGTCTAACTAGACAGCTTACCCTAGTCCTGTGATGACAGGCTGCCTGTCACCCCTCCCAGCATAACTTAGGTCATCAAGCTTGCACGGAAAGATGCTATCCTCTGAACCATCTCCTCTGCCCCCAAAGTCGAGTTTTGAACATGAACATGTACAGTTACAAATATTGCCTGGGCCTCTACATTTTGGATCTTATTCATTCATTGAACATGTTTCTCTATTCTGTACCAGGAACTTTTCTCAGCCATGAGAAAATATCAGTGACCGATGTGAGCATTGCCTTAATCTTTTTCTTAGAAATGTGACCTATTTGGACACCATCCTTCTGAGCCTTCCTTGTCTGTATTTGATTTCCCCTTTCCCTTTGTGAGGATGGGGTTGTCTTTGTCTTCTGAGATCCCAACTTGCTTAAATACCAGATCTTCCAGAGGTTCCTGAAGAATTAACAAGAAGCACTAAGAGAATACATAGCAAGCAGAGCCCGAGTACATCCATAAGGAAGGATTCTTGCATAGTTCTGGAACAAAGCTAAGGTCAAAGCAATGCTACTTAATTTATTATCCTTTTTTTGGAGAGGAATTCTTCTTTGAGGACAATGACTTCCAGAAGGATCCTTGCTAAAACGTTAACAAAGTCTCCTTTTTGTTGAAACTCAAGTGCCAAAAACATTAATTCTTTTCTCCTCGGCATGCCTGTCACCTCAGCAAGTACACGGTTTATATAAAGCCTTTTGTTGTTTTTCATAATATCACACAACTTTAACCCAGAATGAAAAAGGGAAAGAATAACACAGGTACTTCTTAAAGAGACTACACGAACACCAGGCTGCTCTCCTTAACCTCCAGTCAAATGAGATCGTTTTTTTCTTTTAATGAAGGATATGTACTTTCCTAGTCTTTCAACAGAAAAAAAAATACATAGGTGTTCCCTTGGGTACACTTTCTGTCAGGAAAGAAAATAACCAAGGGGTCTCCAATCTGAAAAGAGACTCTGTAAATGCATCCCAGAAAGACTTGCCTTACTGAGGGCCATCTGCAAGCCTGAGGTGAGGGCTAATTCTTTACTGCCGAGTTTTCTTAGAGATAAACTTCTGTTTGATAGCTTTTCTCTGTGCAGAATGGAGGTCCTTAAGTACTTACCACCTTTGGGTGCCTTTGTGGGCTTCTCTAGGTCTCTCTTCCATCATTCATAAATACTTGCCCCATTGATCTAGTTTACTTTTACTTAACATTTATTTATTGAGCGGCTACTGTGTTCTGGCTTAGTGCCTTTGCGAGGCTTTCTTCCCATTAGGCTTTATGGGTGGATATAAAGTGAATGTTGAAATAGTGTAGATATTTAAAACTGAATTACTAAATCTGAGATAAGAGTGTTAAGAATTCAGTGGGACACTTTGTTCAACAGCCTGCCACAATGTTTGGTTGAAGTTCATAAAGAGATCTCAGTGCTGATATACACAGATGAAATAACATGGTCCCAAGCCAAGACAGAGCTATTGCTTACATGGTCATATAGGATAATAGATTGAGCATTTTCCAAAGGAGCCAGGAACTAATGTACAGGGCTCAGCCTCTGGTCCTGTGGCTGACTTATTCTAAAGCATCTGGTTTTCTTTTCGGTTGTTGCTGAGGCAGAATCTCACTCTAGCCTAAGCTGATCTGGAACTCTCTGTATCCCAGGCTGGCCTTGAACTCAGTGATCCTTCTACCTCAGCCTCTGAGTGCTGGAATTATGGGGCTGAGCCACCATGCCTGGTTTAAAGGCATCTCTTTGGAGGTATGTGAGTACTCTTAATAACAAGTGTGTGACTAGCAGAACTTACTGGAGATTGTGTAAGATCAAATAGAGACACTTGCTGTTTGTTCATATCTGTTCCTTGCTTGCCTGAAATTCTTATCTGGAGTGAGAGAGTCACAGACCCCAAATAGTCACAAGCGATCATCACTGTATTGAATCTTATCCATTCATGCTATGGATAAGAGATCCATTGCAGAGTTTGGGGAGGGGGGGGTTCCAGCATCTGAGTTGGTATGTCTTAGTTTTTTCTGCCCACCTTGGGTTGGGCTTAGCAGAGGCTGGGGCTGGGGCCTCTGGTTCAGCAGGTTCCTTCTTCCTGCTCCTGCTGGTGTTTAGGGAGGAACATGGGGAAATGCCTTACCTAGCTGGAAGGGGCAGAGCAAGGTGAAGAAGAATTTGTGAGCAGCTTCTCACTCTTCATCTCCCGCCTTGCTTATCTGTGTTCTGAGAGATAAGCCTGCAGAATGACAGGAAGCACCTTGTTTCTTTGCCTTTCCTGATGTAATGATAGGCTAAAGGGATTCTCTCCGATGAGTCATGATGGCCAACGATCTTTAGTCAACGAGATGGTAGCTAGATAAGCAGGCAATTTATAGTTCAGCCTGGACTTCCTGTTACATATTTATGATCATGTGAGCACATGCCATCAACTAGTTTTTTCTTCCTAAGAAGGAATGTATTATTGGGTGTGCCTATGGTATGGAATGATGATGGGGTCAAATCTGTGGACCAAATGCCACAGCATTCCAACTCCTGCTGTCCTCCTGCCCAAGTCTTCCCGACACTGACTGGAAAGAGACAGGAGGTCTTGTAAGAGGCAAGTAGCAGAAACAGAAGGGAACTGATCTGAAGAGAAAGACAGGGGCTGGCAATTGCTTTAAAATTAAAGCAAAACAAAACAATGTAAAACAACACTGTGCAATTGAAGATGTTCACTGAAATTCCAGTGTTTTAAAATCCAGTCTTACAGGCAGGTACTTCTATGATATGACCCCAAGAAAGATGACATAAAATGTGTGTGGTGGGAAAAAAAAAACAAGAAGCTATTCCAAGCTTGATTTCATCTTTTGTCATTTACTAAGTGTTGGCAAGCCACCATATGTCTGTTTGCTGGTTTTCTCTCTCTGATATTAAGATGCAATAATGAGATCCAATTCTAAAATTATTTTTAAAAAAATGTTTTATTTACTTATTTGGAAGGAGAGAGAGAGAGAGAGAGAGAGAGAGAGAGAGAGAGAGAGAGAGAGAGAGAGAGAGAGAGAGAGAGAGAGAGAGAGAGAATGGGCATATCAGGACTTCTAGCCATTGCAAATGAACTCCAGATGCATGCACCACTTTGTGCATCTGGATTTATGTGGGTGCTGGGGAATTGATTGGTTGTCCTTAGGCTCTGGAGGCAACCACCTCAACTGCTGAGCCATCTCTCCAACCCTCTCAGGAAGTTTGAAAGGCTTAAATACATGCAGGTAGAATGTCCTCCACCATCTTAAGAATCCTTATTCTCCATCCCAGTAATGGTGAAACATCAAAAGTGTCTTTTGAACACTGAAAGGTTCTACAGGTCTGCTGGTTCATTTAGACCAAACATCAACACCAACACTTGCTTCCAGGATCTTTGACCTCAGCCTAGCAGCCTTGTGAAGAGCTCTGCTTGACAATGAAGTTAACAGGATGCAGGTTTTCAGGGAAGCTACAGTATGACCCTGTATACGCATCCTGACCAGAACCAGGGAAAAGTGAGTAGAGGAAAACTCGTACAAATGAGCTACATGAGTCAAGGAAGAGTCCAGATAAGGAACTGCTGTATCCAAAACATGGATAACAAGCTAGGCCCAGAGCTGCTGACATGAATACACAATTTCACAGTAAGGGTCTCTCTGCCTGCTTAGAGACTGTCCCCAGGTGTCTGGTATTAGTCTTAAGTGTAGTTAATTGAAGGGTGTGTCATTTCCATAAATTTCACTTCATAACTTCAGTCTTCATGGAATATTGCAAGTTTAAGAAGATGAAACATTTTTAATGTCATCAGGTGCTTCATGCTTATGAGGATTGCATTTCAGTTCTACTTAACAATTATTTATTGAATAGCTGCTGGCTAAGATCCATCTTTTTAGTGGAAATTATATTAACATAAAATTAATAAGAAAAAACATTTTTATGCATACCATTGCAGTTACTAAACTGAAATCTTCCTTAGTACATGTATCTTACCGGTTTCTACAGGACATGGTATATGTACTATAGTGATCTGGTAATTTTCAGAATCAATATACCTGAAGTTATTCTACACTGCTCATTTCAGCCTGGTTACCTCTAGTAAACATATGAGACATCCAAGAGCTATGATTAATCTTTATACACATCATGGTATCCCTTCTTTCCAGCACACTCAGCTTTCTTTCTCACACGACAAGTAAAACCTTTTGCATGTGACACAAATTTTGCCTAAACAATTTAGTGACATTATTTTAACAGGTGGAACTAGTTGTGTGTCCCCCAGAGAAAAAGATGATTTGTTTGTTTGATTTTAACCAGGCTTCTGTGTTTATCCCCAGGATTTCTGTTACCAATAGCACCACTGCCACAATTAAACAGGAATCCCAGCCATGGCATTCAGCAAGGAGATGGCAAGCCTCCAAGAAACGTATTTCCCACAAACACACAGCTGAGAGCATTAAGACGTGGGTAGGTCTGGTTTATGTTTGCCTCACCTCTAAATGCCTCTCTGCTGAATGGATGAGTGACAGTTCAGTGAAGTCACTCAAGAGCCCTGGAAGAAGTCCCACCATCCACACAGAACCCATTCAGGCAAGAGCTCAGGATTTGCTGACAGTAGACATCGATGCATGGGGCCTGGGTTGGGGACAGTTTGTTCCGTCTGTCATTATTTACTGAAAGCTCTAGAAGGGTTGTTCAAGTTCAGCTGAACAAAATTCTTTGCTTTAGTACCTTGTTTAGGTGATATGGGAACCATACGGGCTTGTGCAGACCACGTGACTGCTACTGTCAGCTGTAGACCATTTGACTATGTCGGAGAAACGTCACCATGGCCCTTCTTTCAGCTTAGCAGGCCACACTGGGCCACTTTCCCTCTGACTTGTGGCGGCATGGAACCCATGCCTCAAAAGGCACCTTGTTCTAGCCATTTGTAAATTAATTTGTTAATGAAACATTGCATCAAGGTAGCACTTAACAGTTTACAAAGTGCTTTCATTTCCTCATTTAATCCTTAAAATAACCTTGTGAAACAGGCAGGGTTGTTGACAGAAGCTAAACAGTGGAAGAGAAAATCCAGTGTGTTATTTTTTCCTGTCTTTAAATATTTGGTGTTCATATATATGAACTAACACTGAATTACAGCACAGTATAAAATATGTATTTGTCCATAGAATATGTTTTCTCATCAGAATATGCTTTATCCTTCGCCATACATAATTTATGGGATTCTGAATTTTCATTGTATTTCCATAACATGTAGAAAGTTTGGTCCCCTAGCAGTGGGGGTTAGGCATGGGTGTTTGGGAAAAGAGTTTGAATTGGAGGTTAGGATCCAATGGTTAGAAGCCCTATTTTACTTCTTGTTTCTATTTTTGCATGTGCATCTGTGTAAGGTGTGTGTGTGTGCGTGTGTGCCAGAGGCTGATGGCAGGTGTAATTTTCAGTCACTGTCCTCTTTACTTTCTTGAGGCAGGGTCTCTCACTTGAGCCCAGAGCACCTTGACTCAGGTAAGTCTAGCTAGCTAGTATGCCTGCAGATTCCCCATGTGCTGGAATGACAGGCCCCTGTCACATTCACCCTGCATCTCTGTGAATGCTGAGAATTCAAACTGGGGTTCTCACGCCTCCACGGCAAGCACTTTCTCCACTGATCCCATGTCCAAATGTCCAATTTGTAAATCATAGAATATCATGTCAATTTTGAAAAGTATTACATTTTTTCGGCCATACACTTTTGAGCCAAATTGACTTGCCATATTTATGTGCTATAGTGTTTTCTAGTTTGAATCTTTTTAAAAACATATTTATTGTCAATAATTAGATACATTGTATGAGCAAGTCTTGTGAGGGTCCCACTATTTCCCTCCTCCCTGTCCCCAACCCACTGGGGTCCCTCCTTAGTGGGTTTACTGGACCAGACCATGGGCTTATGGATTGTAGCTTAAATCTTAATGTGTCATAATTGCTCCAATAAGAAAAAAATTCTTTGTTTTTATTCATATTTTCTGTTTAGTGCTAATAATATTAGAACAATGTAGGGTAATTAGGTTGTTTGGTCTTCTTCAGCATGTCTAATTAAGGCAGTCATGCTGGTAATATGGAGATTAAAGTGGTTAGTTGGGATCTATGTGGAGGAAAGAAACATATGTGCTCATCTCCTGAGCTAAAGCCAGGCTTCCCCTTAGTATCTTCCAAGCAAATATGATGGGGATGCGATGCCTGTCTTTTGGAAATTCCACAGCCTTCAGCATCAAGTCCAAACTCCTTTGCAAGAAAAACAGGGCCCTTCACTCCTTGGCCTAACCCACGTGTCTCTGCTAATCTTTGGTCTCTTGAACTCTTCTCTCCTCTAGGGCCTTACATCTCCAAGTTCAAGGGGATTCCTCCCACCTCTGTACTTTTGTTTGTACCTTTCATTCTCTCAAGCATACTTCTGCCTGCCAGAGAGAATGGCCATCCCTGCCTGCCCTCCACACCTCAATGCTTCCTGCCAGTCTCTCCCGGCCCTTGATGCCGCTGAGGGCATCCTTCTTCTTTTTTTTAATATTTTAGTTATTCATTTTCAAGCAGAGATACAGAGAGAGAGATTGAGAGAGAGAGAGAATGAGAATGGGCATTCTGGGCCTCTTGCCTTTGCCAATGAGTTCTAGATGCATGCACCTCATTGTGCACCTGGCTTTACGTGGGTACTGGGAAAACAAACCCAGATGGGCAGGCTTTACAAATAAGTGCTTTGAACTGCTGAGCCATCTCTCCAGCCCTGGGACCAGCTTTTAAGAGACCCATAGCTTCTTTCTACTTTCTTCAAGCAGGTGTTTTTGATGTCTTCTGATCTTCCATGTAAGAAGTTTGACTTACCAACTGGAGTGACCAGGCTTAGATCCATGAGTCTGAGGCAGAGGGGTGGAGCTCAGACACCCAACTTGCCAGTTGAGCTGTGGAACAACTCCATCCAGGGACCATCCAATCACAATCTCACCAGACACATCAAGGATTACCATTGGAAGACTTTCCTAAGTACTTACTGTGAATCTGCAACACTAGGTGTGCCTTATTACACAGCAAAAATAATACCAAGACATAAAAAAGTACCAGAAAATCTCAAGACTGAAATACAATGGTAAACAATTGGTTCTTGGGGCCTTGAATTACTCTTGGGCATGTGAAGGTTATTGGAAGTTTGGTTCATTTTTATTTTGAAAAGATCCAATAACTTATTTCCTAGGATCCCCCAAGTCCCAGGACGATCCATACACTTTAGTCACAAGGAATGTATTCAGGGATTCCTTCTGCCCCATGCAGCCCACAGATTAACCTTGGAAATGAAAATCCTAATTCTCTCTAAATTCTATGTTCCCAATCCTCCTACTTCCTACCAGAGTCCTCCTCATCCTTCCTAATACCTACGGTCAGTGTGTTTGTGTGTGTGAGGAGTGAGGGGAATGGAGGGTAGGAGAAGATACACCCACTGAGATCATGATTCTATAAAAAGATCTCAATGGCTGGTTGAATGAAAAAGGAAAAAAAGGAAAAACATCCTGAGATGATGAGTTTTTTCTTAAATTTCAGATCCTTTCTTATTCTCTACAACATTGCTAGGGTTTTATACTTGTAAAGGTCTTTGGAATGTGCAAAGTCATTTTTTTTT
>PVHP010027610.1:0-23720 GCA_004024765.1 Zapus hudsonius | reverse complement strand
TTTTTTTTTTTTTTTGGTTTTTCGAGGTAGGGTCTCGCTCTAGCCCAGGCTGACCTGGAATTCACTCTGTAGTCTCAGGCTGGCCTCGAACTCACGGCGATCCTCCTACCTCTGCCTCCCGAGTGCTAGGATTAAAGGCGTGAGCCACCACGCCCGGCGCTAAGCCATCTCTTCAGCCCAGTCTTCAGTTTCTTTCTATTTCATTAAAATAATTTTCAAAAATCAGTTTTGTTTTGCTTGAAGGTAGTTTTTAACTCACTTGCACACCCCACTTAACTATATGTGTTCTTGCTCCCCCCAAATGACATCTCATTAGAAACAGAAAAGCAACTGTTTTTCTTATATTTTTTCTTTTTCTAGCTCATAAAGTAACTGATTTCAGGGGAAAGGTTTACCTCTTCATGATTCTTTTACTTTCTTCTTTCTTTTCTTTTGTGAGACAGAACATATAGTAAAAGAGTCAGATAATTTACTTCTATTTGCTCATCTGAGATTTCAATTTGATTTTTTTTTTTTGCTGTTTTTTTTTTTCTCTCTTCCTTTTCTGGGGGATAGCTTACACAATTTAACCCTGATAGCCAGTTTTAGCATGTGGCCTGGATATGGCATCAGCAAGCGGGCTAGCTGGAGGGTTTACCTGAAACTCATGTTCCAGGCCTACTGCTAAACACCGTTTCAATGTGGAGGACTGAGTAGAGCTAAGTGTAGGTCCCATCACCTGTTATGTCAGTGAAGATGCTTAGAATACACCACCATCAATTCAGGTGCTGCTGCGCTAGATGCTAATGAAAGCCAAGTTTAACTGATCTTTTGCCTCATGATTCAATATGTGGAGCGAGGCCAGCTAGAGGTAAAGGTATATTTTTTTAAAAAAATATTTTATTTATTCATTTTTCAAGCAGAGAGAAAGAGAGAGAGAGAGAGAGAGAGAGAGAGAGAGAGAGAGAGAGAGAGAGAGAGAGAGAGAGAAAGAGAGCGCACCAGGGCCACCACCTTGTGGGTCTGGCTTATGTGGGTACTGGGGAATTGAACCAGGGTCCTTAGGCACTGGAGGCAAATGCCTTAACCGCTGAGCCATCTCTCCAGCCCAGCTACCTTCATCTTAGATGTTATTATTCAAGAAAACAGTTCCTGCTCCTTCTACACCCTCTACAATCTTTCCTTTTTCAAACTTGAAACAGGGAAACTTATTCATACAGCTATTTCTTTAACTGTTTCATAAGGCCCAAGTCCTCCAGAAGAGATATTTATCAGTTTTTCAAGTCTTTTTCATTAAAAAAAATTTTATTCTAGAAAATCTTTTTTCTTTTATAGGAATCTTGCCAATCCTATTTGGGGTAGTAGGGAGAGCCAGTTAGATTTCAAACCCATTTTTCCAAATTACATTGAACATTGGTTCATTATAAAATATCAAATAATAAAATTTATTTAAAATACCCTCTAATGGGCTGGAGAGATGGCTCAGCGGTTAAAGCACTTGCCTCTAGTGCCTAAGGCCCTGGGTTCAATTCCCCAGGACCCACATAAGCCAGACTCACAAGGTGGTGGCCCTGGTATTCTCTCTCTCTCTCTCTCTGCTTAAAAATGAATAAATAAAATATTTAAAAAAAATACCCTCTAATATTACTAACAGAGATTGCCAGTAGCTTGAAGTTGGGAAAATGGGGAGTTATTACGTAACAGTTATCGAGTTTTCATTTGGAGGAAATTAAATAGTGTGTAATTGTTAAGGCCATTGATTTGTATACTTAAGTAGTTGAAATAATACATTTTAGGCTGGGCAAGATGACACAGTTATAATTCCAGCACTAGGGAGGCTAAGGCAGGAGTCCATAGCCAGGCCAAGATACATACTCAACATATTCAAATGTCTCTAATATTTTTTAAAAGGAAAATGTTATATTCTATATATTTCACCACAATGAAAAGTTAATAATAAATCTTACTTGGAAGAATACTTAAAATTTTACTTTAAGGCTGTAATTTTTTGGTGATAGTCATTTGACAAATTTGTAATAAGGAAAATATATTAAGAATAAAAATCATTTTCAGCCGGGCATGGCAGCGTACGCCTTTAATCCCAGCACTCGGGAGGCAGAGGTAGGAGGATCACCATGAGTTCAAGGCCACCCTGAGACTACATAGTGAATTCCAGGTCAGCCTGGGCTAGAGTGAGACCCTACATCTAAAAAAATATATATCTATATATCTATATATATATATCATTTTCTTCTGGTGTCTAAGTACAACTGTATGATTTACCTTTTAGAGAAAAGAATTCCTAGAACCAGAGTCGAAGAGAATACCTGACTAGATCTCAACTTCTTATTTTCCAGGTGGCTCTTCTCCTGTAGCAGGGCTTCCTTCTTAGAAATGATGGCTTCCCGCTTCTTTAAGTCTCCTTCCAGCATCTTTAGTTCTTGGCGTTGGTTCAGAACTTTCTCTACTTCTTCATCTAACCATTTCTTTTGCTCATCCAATTTCTACATTAAAAGAAATTACATCATGTGTTTTTCCTCTTACCACAAAAATTATGATAACAATTTCAAATTTGCTAAAAGCTCTGAAATGACCATTAAAACTATCAGCCAGTAGCCAGGCATAGTGGCACACGCCTTTAATCCCAGCACTCAGGAGGCAGAGGTAGGAGGACTGCCATGAGTTCAAGGCCAACCTGAGACTACATAGTGAATTCCAGGTCAGCCTGGACTAGAGTGAGACCCTACCTCGAAAAACCAAACCAAACCAAGCCAAACAAAGAAACAAAAAACAATCAGCCAGAGCAACACATGTTCTTGTCTGAAATCCAAAGTGGCTCTAGTTGATATGTTACTGTGTTGCTTTATAGGGAGTTAAAATTTGACCCCTAAATATATTAGAGTGTGACAAAGAAAAAGCTGGGTGTGGTGGTACATACCTGTAATCTCACTTGGGAGGTGGTGCTAGGAGGATCCAGAGTTCAGGGCCATCCTCAACTACCTAGCAAGTTAGAAGCCAGCCAAGGCTATAAGAAATCCTGTCTCAAAAAACAAAACAAACAAAAAACCTCAAAACAGAAAGAACAATTTTATTACTTCTATTACAAACATGCTGGGCATCCTTCCCTGTCATAGAGGTGTGCACCCCACCACAACCCTTTGGTCCTAGAGATGTTCACCCCACCATAAGACTTCCCTGTTGTAGAGTTGTATGTCCTACCATAATCTTTTCCTGTCATGGAAAAGCCCATGGTGGCATCTCTACAACTATCAGGAATAAGAAAATATACTTTAGTTTTGTGGTAAATATTTTAGTTTTTTGTAGCCTTAGGCACAGGAGATCCTGTGAAAACTAGTTATCTTAAACAAACTCTGTAGCATTCCTCAACTGTGGGTGAGGTTTCAAAGATGAGTAATTGCCCTTCCAGTAGGAGAAAACCAAAACAGTTATAACATTTAAGGCATTAAGAGTGGAATGGGTGTGTGGGAATGCATTCATATCTCTCTTAAAACATTTTTATTTTTATTATTTTTGGGGGGGAGGTTGTGGTAGGGTCTCGCTCCAGACCAGGCTGACCTGGAATTCACTGTCTCAGGATGGCCTCTGCTTCCCAAGTGTTGGGATTAAAGGCGTGTGCCAGCACATCCAGCTACATTCATATCTTAAATATCTTAAATATCTTAAATGTCACTATTATATAAAATTGTGAGATTGTTTTTCAAAATTGAAATAGAAAATATATTTCTATTTTGAGTATAATTACAATTTTATGTATATTATTTTTCTTAAGCATTTTTAATTTCTTTGACCTCTGAAATTAGTTTATGGGATATGACTATTTATTTATTTATTTTCCTTTTGGTTTTTCGATGTAGGGTCTCGCTCTAGCTGACCTGGAATTCACTCTGTAGTCTCAGGCTGGCCTTGAACTCACAGCGATCCTCCTACCTCTGCCTCCCGAGTGCTGAGATTAAAGGCATGCGCCACCACGTCCGGTGGGATATGACTATTTTTTTAAATGGGATACTAAAATAATTACTTCTTAATATTATAGTATATATGTAATTTGGTTGTTTGAATGTAGAGCTCTGATTTTTAGACATATACCTATCTCCATGAGAATAAGACTATTTGGAATAAATATAAGCTAGTGAACATGGATTTAATGTTTATAATTCTATACTACTCAAACCCATTTCTGCTGGAATAAGATGATAGCACACCTCTAGATGAGAAATAATTTCATTTCCCTCCTTCTCTTCCTTCATCTCTTCCCCTCTTTCATCTTTCTTTTTTGAGGCAGGGTCTCACTTTAATATGTAACTCACTTTGTAGCCCAGGCTGGCCTTGAACTCATGGCAATCCTCCTATCTCAGTCTGCTAAATGCTAGGATTACAGGTGTGAGCCATCATGTTCATCTGAGAAATAATTTCTTTTCTTTTTTGTATTTACTTATTTGCAAGCAGAGAGAGAGAGAGAGAGAGAGAGAGAGAGAGAGAGAGAAGAATGGGTGTGCTAGGGCCTCTTGCTGCTACAAATAAACTCCAAATGCACACGGCACTTTGCACATCTGGCTTTACATGGGTGCTGGGGAATTGAACTCAGGCCATCAGGCTTTGCAAGCAAGCATTTTAACCACTGAATGATCTTTCCAGCCCTGAGAAATAATTTACTCACAAAAATTTTGGAAGAAATATGAGAAATTTTACATCCAAGTGGGAAAAGGTGTAGTGCTTGAAGATTTTATTCAGAATCCTCTACTTAGATACTCGTCAAAATTGAAGAGAAACCAGAAGCACACAAAGGAGGTGACAAACCTGGATTCGGTCGACACTTCCCAAAGGACAGGTTCTCCTCCTCAAGGTCAAAGCATCAGGGGCCTCAGCTTTCAGTTCTAGACCTTCTTCCTGCTCTGTTTTTAACTGTAGTTCCTGTACAAAAAGAGATTAAAACCATTTTATCAGGATTGAGGAGGTGGCTCTGTGGATGAGCATGCTTGCTGAACAAGCATAAGGAAAACTGAATTTGACTCCCAGCACCCACATAAAAAGCCAGACATGGCTGCACATGCCTGTAACCCCAACACTCAGAGGGTAAGATAGGGACCGGAGAATTTCTGGGGATCACTGTTCAGCCAGTCTAACAGAAAAACAGTGAGAGAAACCGCCTCAAAGAATGAGGAAGAAGAGCACTACAGGAGGGCATCGACATCCTTCTCTGGCCTCTGCACACAAGTGCACACACACACTAACCAACCATCCAACCAACCAACCAACCAACCTACAACAACAAAAAAATCTTAGCATATTCACTACCTGGCTATCAGTAGACATATAGACAAATATTTTGTCTTTTCTTGTTTTCTTTCCATTCTCTTCTTTTCCACTGCCCCACTTTCTTTTTCCTTTTTAGCAGTGACGGTCTCATACAATGCCAAGTTCACACTCATCACTGAGCACCCACAGCCCAAGAAGAATTTTCTTAACATTTACTTTCCTCATTGCAAGACGAGAGAAATTAAGTAGATGAAATTAAGTTAATTAAATGTGGTTATGAAAAGAAAATAGGAGCCGGGTGTGGTGGTGCACTCCTTTAATCCCAGCACTCAGGAGGCAGAGGTAGGAGGATCACCGTGAGTTCAAGGCCACCCTGAGACTACATAGTGAATTCCAGGTCAGCCTGGGCTAGAGTGAGACCCTACCTCGAAAAAAATAAAATAGGGCTGGAGAGATGGCTCAGTGGTTAAGGCACTTGCCTCCAGTGCCTAAGGTCCCGGGTTCAATTCCCCAGGACCCACATAAACCAGACCCACAGGGTTGTGGCCCTGGTGCATGTTCTCTCTCTCTCTCTCTCTCTCTCTCTCTCTCTCTCTGTATCTCTCTGCTTGAAAATGAATAAATAAAATTTTTTTCATTTTTTTCTTAATAAAATATTTTTTAAAAAGGAAAAAACAATTTTAGCTTTCATGGAAGCAATACAATCTAACTGTAGCCAGGTGTGGTGGCACATGCCTTTAATCCCAGCCCTTGGGAGGCAGAGGTAGAAGGATCACTGTGAGTTCCAGGCCAGCCTAAGCTAAAGTGAGACCCTACCTTGGCGGGGGTGGGGTGGGGTGGGGTGGGGTAGGGCTAACTGCAAAGGATAGGATTTAGTAGCAAAATTAAATAATTTTTTCATTGTTAGTGTTTCAGATTAGCATAATAGAGTTTGAGATGTATCCACGTGTTTTTCTTTTCTGATTTTCTGAAATCATGAGCTTCACAGTCTACCTATGGTATCCATCTTCCCTAGGTCTATTTGAATTTGAATGTATTTTTATTTATTGGAACAGAAACGCCAGAAGAAAAGCATCCTTCAAGTTTCTGGTGCTCACAAACAGGAGTCTGCAGCCCGAGAACAGCCTTGCAAGAAGACAAGTTGGGTCATGGTTTTGAAAAGAACATTTTCCAAATCCCATGAGTTCCACCCACATCTTAAGATCAGGTCAAGAGGCCCAGTGCTCAAGGTGCTGCTATGGGGTTTAAGAAGATGTGGCTGTCCATCACTAAGACCGGGCAGGAATCAGAGGAGGCCATGGATAATAAGTGCAGGAGGAAGAGGCTGAGGGACTGAGCCTTCTTATTCAAGAGACCTAAGAATTATTTGAAGAAAATCTTCATTTTCAGAGTAAGATCTAAGCAGGCAGACATAAAGTTAAACATGGGTTTATTTATTATCTATTACTGGCCCATAGTAGATAAATACAAAAGTTAAGTGTTTAGGGGCTGGAATGATTCTCAGTGGTTAAGGTGCTTGTCTGCAAAGATTAATGACCCCGGTTGGATTCCCCAGTGCCCACGTAAGTCAGATGCACAGTGGTGCATGCATCTGGTGCACCCATACTCTCTTGCTCTCTCTCTGCTTTCAAATAAATAAATAAAAATAATTTTAAAAAATGTTTAGATGCTTTTATAGTGATTTGACAGAAAAATTTTGTATCTACTGATTTTAGTAATTTAAAATTTAGCTGGGTACAATGGATTATATCTATAATACCCGTTACGTGGCCGAGATAGGAGACCCACACGTTTGAGATTAACCTAAGGCAACAGAAACCACATTTCAAAGGAAGGCTGGGGGAGCTAGGCATGGTGGCAGTCATGTTAACCCAACACTCATGAAGTTCAGGCAGGAGGACCAATTAGAATTTGATGGTTGCTTGGTCTATAGAATGAGACTCTGTCTTTAAAAAAATAAATAAAAGAAAAAGTACTTTATTTGCATATTTCATTTCATTTTTCTACTCATTCATATTTTACAAAAGCATTAGGCTATGATAAATCAACAGTGAAATGAAATCTGTGCCTTCTTCACAGATAACTTTCCGAAGTACTGACAGACAGAAAGAAAAGGGAAAGGCTAGCACTTTTCAATCTAGACATGGAATGAGAAAGCAGAATAAAGACTTTTGTTCCAATTGTCCCCTCTCTGAGTACTGGCTTATCAGGGAGGGCAGAGGGGGTGCTAACCCATCAGGGAGAAGAGAGAATACAGATCCAGTATGAAACTCTCCCATCCACACAGGATTACTTAGCCTCAGTGAATGAGAAGCTTGGCTAGAAAGAGAGACCAGTTAGATTCCTTAGTCATATGGCATGGGTACTAGGTTGAAGGCAATGAAGGCCAGTCGTTGTGGGCAGACAGGTCATTGTGCTAACATGCTAGACCAAAGACCTGGTAGTCTCCACACAAGTGTGCAATAACCTAGAAGTAAGATGGCCTATGAGCTGTTCAGGCCAGATCAGACACAGTGAGTAGACAAGGGAAAGCACATTTTAGCCAGGTGTGATGGCACACACCTTTAATCCCAGCACTCAGAAGGCAGGATCACTTGAGTTTGAGGCCAGCCTGGAACTAAATAATAAGTTCCAGGTCAGCCTAGACTAGAATGAGATCCTATGTTGAAAAAAAAAAGTAAATAAGTAAAAAAAGTAAATAAATAAACACATTCTCCCATCAACATCCTTCAACTCCATGGGATGCATATATCATCTTGGGGAAAGTACAGAAAGAAGTTAAGGGATGGGTCAGATTGCAGAGACTTAAAAAATATTTTGCATTTTCAGAGTAAGATCTGAACAGCCTGGCATTTGGTTAGCTCTCAGCATGTTCCTGGAAGGGTGGTGAAGAAGGGTATTAATGAATTTGGAATCCTTCCCTCCTTTTATCAGTCAGTGTTAATCTCTAGCTTTAGCTTGTAGTCATAGTTTTACCCCAGCCATACTTCCAGCAATTTCAGGATGCTGAACAAAGGCTACTTTAAATAAAGGCACCTTATACTTAGAGGTGCCCTGAGATTCCTATTCATTTCGGTATGCTTTAGAAGTATGTCACAGGAGGTCCAATTCCCTCTCTGACAAAAATTACTAAAATTACTGCCTTTTTCTTATATTGTAATCTGTTACAATTACAAAATAATGATGTGAAAGGCACTGTGCTATATTTAAAAAAAAATCTTGGGCTGGAGAAATGGCTCAGCGGTTAAGGCACTTGCCTCCAGTGCCTAAGGCCCCGGGTTCAATTCCCCAGTACCCATATAAGCCAGGCCCACAAGGTGGTAGCTCTGGCTCTCTCTCTCTCTCTCTCTCTCTCTCTCTCTCTCTCTCTCTCTCTCTCTCTCTCTCCTCTCTCATCTCTCTGCTTGAAAATGAATAAATAAAATATTTTTAAAAAATCTTAAGGGGCTGGAGAGATGGCTCAGTGGTTAAGGCACTTGCCTCTGGTGCCTAAGGCCCCGGGTTCAATTCCCCAGTACCCACATATGTCAGACCCACAAGGTGGTGGTGGCCCTGGTGTTCTTTCTCTCTCTCTCTCTCTCTCTCTCTCTCTCTCTCTCTCTCTCTCTCTCTGTATTTCTATGCTTGAAAATGAATAAATAAAATATTTTTTAAAAATCTTAATATACTATTTAACCCCTATAATACTGTGTGGAAGGGATTATTGTAAACTATATTTAAAATGGAGGGAAAAGGGCTGGAGAGATGACTCAGTGGTTAAGGCACTTGCCTACAAGGCCTTAGCGACCTGGGTTTGATTCCTGAGTACCCATGTAAAGCCAGGTGCACAAAGTGGTACATGCATCTGGAGTTCATTTGCAGTGGCTAGAGGCCCTAGTGTACCCATTCTCCCCCCCCCCACTTGCAAAGGCAATCCTCCTACCTCTGCCTCCCAAGTGCGTGCGCCACCACGCCCAGCTAAAATAAATTTTTTAAATGGGGTGAAAATAATGCTTAGAGACATAAGGAGCCCAAAGTCACCCTACCACCCATAATTTCAAAAATTCCTGTATCTATGCTTAGGCTAGGCATGGTGACACAAGTGTGCTCTAGAAGCTGAGGTAGGAAGGTTGCATGTTCCAGGCCAGCAAGGGTGACAGAGCATGATTCTGCCCCAAATAAATCAAAACCAGAACCTAGTGGTAGGGATGTAGTGATGTGCCTTGCATGTGTGAGGCCTGGGTTCAGTCCCAGTACTGCCAAAAGAGAGAGAGAGGAAAAAAAAAGAAAGAAAGAAAGCCTACGAATAAGTCATGCTGTTCATTGGGAATGACTTAGGCAAGGACAAAAGAAAAAACAGGCACGTCAAACAGTCTTAAGAGGACAGTAAGCAGGGCTGCTCTGGTTGTACATGAAGCTGTGGAAACACCCTATACATTTGGCGATGTTCCTTTGTCAGAATACCTGAAGGAACAAAACCACTCTGTAGAACGACATCAAAGAAGAAGTTTTTCTTTTCCCAATGGTGGATTTACACATATCTTCTAGGCCTAAGCCATGGTCTGTGAGACCGAGGAAGCTGAAGTCCAAAGACCATAGACTGACAGGAAGCCTAATCCTCACACTGGAGAAGGATCATTGACAGTGACAGGAGGCTGCTGTCACACCTATTCTTATATATGTTTCTCTCTCTCCTTGCAAATGAAAAATATTTATTTTAAAAAAGAACTCATTAGGTGGCTGAATGAAATGGATGAGAATCAATACCAACAACAAAAAGAACTCAATAGACAGTGAATAAACTCAAGAGTACATGATCAAACACAGGAATGAATTCCAAGAAACAATAAGAAAGTCAAATCAAGAAATGAAAATGGAATTCAATAAAGAGATGGAGATGCTGAAGAAAAACCTAATGGAAAATAACAATGAAATAACTCATTTAAAAGGCTCCCAGGAAAGCCTCATACATAGAAGAGATCATGGGTAGTGATCATGGGATCACTGTTAGGGCTTGAGGATATGATAGAAGAAATAGATCAAGATGCCAAAATCAATGACAAGTTCAAAAAAAGTATGCATAGAACATGATGGAAATGTGGAACACCTTAAAAAGAACAAATATTTGAATCAAGGGAATACAAGAAGGGGAAAAATTATAAGCCAAGGAAATAGAGAATATCTTTAATAAATTACAGAAGAAAACTCTCCTAATCTTACAAAAGAGAGGCCCATCCAGGCACAGAAGGCACACAGAACACCAAATAGAGAGGAACAGAAAAAAATTCCTGTCATATTATAGTTAAAACACTACACAGAGAAAACAAGAAAGATAACTAAAAGCTGCAAGAGAAAAATAGTTCATCACTTACAAAGGTAAGCACATCAGAATTTCATCCAATTTTTCAATGGAAACTCTAAAAGCCAGAAAGGCTTGGAATGAAGTATTTGAACTTATGAAAGACCATACCTTTCAACCCAAAGTACTTATACAGCAAATTATCCTTCACAATAGAAGGTGAAAGAAAAATTATCCATGATAAAAACTGGCTTTATGAATTTATGAGCACTGAGCCAGACCTACAGAGAATACTGGATGAAATATTTCTCGTGGCAGAGAACAAGCATACTCAAGCGGTTACAGGAGTGAAAAACAATAATCATAACTAAAACAGATGTGAAAGCAAATGAAGTCCAAGACAACACTAAGCTTGGGCTGGAGAGATTGCTCAGTGGTTAAGGCATTTGCCTGAAGAGCCTGACGACCCAAGATTGATTCCCCAGTACTCATTTGAAGCCAGATGCACAAGGTGGCATATGCATCTGGAGTACATTTGCAGTGGCTAGAGGCGTGCCCATTCACTATATGTTTCCCCTCTCCCTCTCCATCTTCTCTCTCTCTGCTTGCAAATAAATTATTTTTTTAAAAGAAAAGAAAACAAACTCAGACTGGAGAGATGGCTCAGCAGTTAAAGGTGCTTGCTTGCAAAACCTGGTGGCCCAGGTTTGATTCCTCAAGACCCACATCAAGCCAGATGCACAAAATGCATTCATAGTGAATGGATGAACAAAATGTGTCATAGCTAAAGTACAGACTTTCTTACTTTTTAAAATGGAGTCTTGATATGCTATCCAGGCTGGCCTCAAACTCGTGAGCTCAAGAGATCATCTTGCTTCAGTATCTTGAGGAGCTGGGATGACAGATGTATGTCACTGGGCCCAGCTGTACAATGGAAATATTATTTGGCCATAAAAGATATGTTCTGATACATCCCACAACACAGATAAACCCTAAAAAATGCTAAATACATAAGCCAGACGCCAAAGAATGAATATATTCAATAATTGCACATATGTGAAATATATAGAAAAAGTCAAGTTACAGAGGCAGAAAGTACATTAGAGGTTATCATGACCTACAGGAAGATAAGAACGGAGATTACTTAGCCAGGCATGGTGGCACATGCCTTTAATCCCAGCACTCGGGAGGCAGAGGTAGGAGGATTGCTGTGAGTTCAAGGCTACCCTGAGACTACATAGTGAATTCCAGGTCAGCCTGGACTAGAGCGAGACCCTACCTCGAAAAAAAAAAATGGAGATTACTTGATGCTTATAGTTTCTCATTAGGATAGTGAAAAGTTTTAGAAATAGACAGGTGTGAAAGCTATAAGACATTATGAATATAATGAATGTTACTGAATTATATACTTAAAGGGTTAAATGATAAATTTTGTCATAGATATTTTGCCATGGCTTATAAAAATTACTAAGTCCCATTGTATAGTATATAGATTATATACCAATAAGTTTTTAAAAATGTGTAAATGTGCCAGGCGTGGTGGTGCACTCCTTTAATTCCAGCACTCGGGAGGCAGAGGTAGGAGGATCACCGTGAGTTCCAGGCCACCCTGAGACTACATAGTGAATTCCAGGTCAGCCTGGACTAGAGCGAGACCCTACCTCAAAAAACCAAAAAAAAAAAGTGTAAATGCTCTTTAAGTTCTCTTCCATAACCACATTGTATGATTGTCTATGGTCAGAAAATGCAAAAGAATGATTATAACTATGTTCAAAGAACTCAAGGAAGAAATCAAAGAAAATAAACTCCTGAAGGAGAACACAGGAAACCAACTTAACAAAATATGGAAGTCGATAGAAGATATGAGTAAAGAAATAGAAATACTGAAGAAATATCAATCAGAAATACTAGGGCAAAAAAACACAGTAAGTCAAATACAAAATTCTACAGAAAGTCTCACCAATAGAATGGATCAAGGAGAGGACAAAATATCTAAACAAGGTGGCAGATCTAGAACAGTCCATCAAAGAGAAAAACAAATAGGAAGGTATGAATTGGAATTTCAAGACATTCAGGACATACAAGGAGAAGAATTTCATTCTAAGAGATAATAGGTATTTTCAACAAAATTTCTGCCAAATAGGGAAAGTTATGCTAATGCAGATATAGGAAGAATTTAGAACACCAGACAAGACCAGAAAAGAACCTTTCCTCACCATATTATTATTAAACTACTGAGCACACAGACCAAAGAAAACATATTGAAAATGTATTGAAAGCAGTAAGAGAAGCATCATGTAACTTATAAAGGCAAGCCCATCATGATAACAGCAGATTACTCTACACAAACTTTAAAAGCCAGAAGGGCTTGGAGTGATGTATTCTAAGTTCTGAAAGATAACAACTATCAGCCATGACATCCTGCAAAGCTATCCATCACAACTGAAGGAGAAATAAGGACTTTCCACATCTAAAAGGAAAAGGAATATATGGCTACAAAGCCAGCTCTTCAGAAAATACTTGAAGGGATACTTCAGATTGAAGAGAAAGAAAAGCACATACATGAAAAATCAGGAAAAAATAAACCATAAAACAATAGGCAATACAATAGAGTAAAGGAAAAACTACGAAAACAAGAAATGGCAAGAATAGGGCTGAAAGCCGGGCGTGGTGGCGCACGTCTTTAATCCCAGCACTCGGGAGGCAGAGGTAGGAGGATTGCCATGAGTTCGAGGCCACCCTGAGACTACAGAGTGAATTCCAGGTCAGCCTGGGCTAGAGCAAGACCCTACCTCAAAAAACAAAAACAAACAACAACAACAAAAAGAATAGGGCTGAAGAAATTGTTCAGTGGTTAAGGCACTGGCCTGCAAAGCTTAACAACCTGAGTTTGATTCCTCAGTGCCTACATAAAGCCAGATGCACAAGGTGCCACATGTGTCTGGAGTTTGTATGCAGTGGCTGGAGGCCTCTCTGTCTCTGTCTCTTTCTCTCTCTCTCTGCTTGCAAATAAATTATAAATCTGTATCTGTATGTATGTATCTATCTATCTACCTACCTATCTCTGTCTCTCTCTAGATATATATAGAGATAGATGAAGAGAGAGAGAGAGAGAGAGAGAGAGAGAGGAATGGCAAGAATAAACACATACATTTCAATAATAACATCAGTGGCCTCAATGCCCCAACCAAAAGACACAGACTTCCAAACTGGATTAAAAGGCAGAATTCTAGCTACAAAGGTCTAGATTTGTATGTGAGTTGGAGCAAAAGTCAGTAGTGGAAGCCAATAAGCTAGAAAGGGGGCTATAAGGGAGGTAGGAGATGGGAAAACTTAAGGGGAAGGTAGTGTATATATAAGTAGATGAACAGATTATTGGGGGTGCAATGGCCTAAGTGGGGTGAAGGGAAAGGATTGAGTAAAGGGTGGGAGGAAGGTTAATCAAAATTCAAGAGGTTTAGAATAGGCCATATAGAAACCTGCTTCTTTGGATAATGGTAAACCCAGAAGCCATAGATTGTTACTAGAAAAATTTCAGTTCCAGGGATGGGATAGCTTCCAGTGAGCTGTTGTCAAGGGAGGTTCCCGAGGCCCCCAAAACATTATAGGCCATTGCCAAGGCTCTTGGTTGCCCACCAGAATGAGATGGTAAGACCTTATTGCTGAAGACCATACAGGCTTGGAGGAGCCTATGGTGAGGGAGGTCATGAGCCCTGCTGGGAGTAATGTCTGGCTATATGTATATATTATGCCCACCAAACTGCCTTATAAACAATTTTTAAAGGGGTACACCTATATATTAATGCTACCCTCACTTTTGGCCAGGGAAGCTTCTCTTTTCAGATGGCAATGGCCATGGAGATGACTCAAAAGGCACCACAGTACTGAGAAGAGACAGTGTAGTGTTCAGCACTAGGCTCAGGTTCTATTGTGGAAGAGGAAAGACTGTAAGAGCCAAAGGAAGGGTAGGACTGCATACAATGCAATCTTCCAGACGCAAAATGGCCTTGATATTCATGACCTAGTTGTGCCTGATACTACCTACACAAGACCTTCAATAATACGAGGAAAAGATGATGACATTAAAACAAAAGAGACTACTTGAAAAGGGAGGAGATATGATAAAGGGTAAATTTTAGAGGGTGAAAATCGGGGTGAGGAGGGAATTATCTGGGTTATTATTGTCTATAATTATTTTTTTTAAATTTTTTTAAAAAATATTTTATTTATTTTTTTAAAGCAGAGAGAGAGACTGAGAGAGAACATACACCAGGGCCACCATCTTGTGGGCCTGGCTTATGTGGGTCCTGGGGAATTGAACCAGGGTCCTTAGGCACTGGAGGCAAGTGCCTTAACCGCTGAGCCATCTCTCCAGCCCTATTGTCTATAATTATGGAAGCTGTCAATAAAAAGTTTTTAAAAAAAATTCTGGGCAATGTCTATGTCTCAAGCGTCAGGTTCTATTTATTTCAGCAGAACAAAGCCTGGCACACAGAGCTAGGTAAATGCTCATTGTTACGACCACCACCAGCTTCTCCTAGGACCAGGCAGCCAAATCTGATGAAGACCATTTTAGAGAAAAGTACAGACTCAGAAAGGCTGGGTGATTTTCTCGTAAATCTCTCAGGCAGGAGCTGAGAAGCTGGGAGTGAACCCAATGCCAGCCCAGCTTCAGAGCCCAGGCGGACACCACCAGTTCCTGCTCAGCCATCCTCTCTGTGGATACACAAATCCCGTCATTCTGCTCACTTTGAATGAAATGATACCACCTCACCTGGTGCTTCTTTTCCATATAGCCACATGGACAATGTATATCATAGCACTTTGAAAATATTTTACAAATGATATTATTTAGAGAGAAGGTTTTGGGGTTGGGGATTTGGCTCAGTGGATGAACGCTTACCTAGCAAGCACAAGTCCCTGGGTTTGGTCCTCAACACCAGGGGGGGAAAAATCAGAAAAGACATAAAACGAAACAACAACAACAAAAAACAAACAAACAAAAACACACACAAGGGAACTAAAAAGCCAGTTTTATAAACTTATGTTTTGACAACATCAATTAAAGATCCTACAAAGAAAAGTTTTATTGCTATACCTCATTCTGTGTTGTCAAACCCTTCAAGACAGTACTCAAAAGTTCAATAAATAGGTTTTACTATGTAGATAACAGAGCTTTAAAGTGAGGAAAGACAGCACTGAAGGGCACTTCAAGTACAGATATGTCGAAAACAATGGAATCAGTACTTAGCCTCAGCTCTGAGCAGTTTTACATGTCACATTATACTTAGCAGGAATGTATGACAGTATTACTTTGATTTTTTGTTGATCCCTCTTAATCTCTGCATCCAGTTGCTTCTTTTTTTCATTTTCTTCTTGAAGTTTTTTTTGCAGCTGTGCCTTCTGATATTTCAAATTATCTATATTCTGCTCAAGTTCATCGGCACGTCTCTTGTTCTGGATTGACAGAGATGCCAACTTCTTACTGTCTTGCTGCTTCTTCTGTAAGACCTGAGAGCATATGGAATAGTTCCAAATGAAAAAAATTTGGCTGGAGAGATAGATCAGCAGTTAAGGTGCTTGATTGCAAAAGCCTAATGATCTGGATTTGATTCCCCAGTGCCCATGTAAAGTCAGATGCACAAAGTGGCACATGCATCTGGAGTTCCTATGCAGCAGCTGAAGGCCCTAAGTGTGCATTCTCTTACTCCCTCTCCTTGAAAATAAATATTTTTTTAAAAATGAAAAAGAGGGGTTGGAAAGATGGCTAAGTGGTTAAAGCGCTTGCTGTCAAAGCCTAACGACCTGGATTCGCTTCCCCAGCACCTACATAAAGCCAGATTCACAAAGTGGCACCTACATCTGGAGTTCATTTGCAGTGACTAGAGGCCCTGGCATGCCCATTTTCATTCTCTCTTTCTCTTTCTGCTTACAAATAAATAAAAATAATTTTAAAAAATTTTAATGAAAAAATGACTTCTCATTCTTTAACTACATAAGGCTATACTCAATGCTAAAGACAGTCATTTTCTATAAATTTACATTGATTTTTTATTAAATTTACAAGCATTTATTTACTTTTCTACATTTCTAATTTTGCAATTGGGGACAACAATATTAATTTTCATCAGATAGATAAATAATTAAAAGAATGATGAGACTTCCTTATGCTGCCAACAACAGCAAAACTGACCTCTTTTGCTTTTTTATCAATAAGAATTTTTTTTAAAATATTTTATTTATTCATTCCCAAGCAGAGAGAGCACCAGGGCCACCACCATGTGGGTCTGGCTTATGTGGGTACTGGGGAATTGAACCCAGGGTCTTAGGCACTGGAGTCAGGTTCCTTAACCCCTGAGCCATCTCTCCAGCCCATATCAATAAGAATTTTAGTTAACAAAATCTATGGTAGGATGTGCTCTGGTTACTGCCTAGCCTACTGCTCCCATGCAGCATATTCAATGGACTATGTCACATACATATGTAATGCAATACAGTGTACATATATGTAATATGTACTTACATATATTTATAAGCCATGAATGGTCATTTATGTTTATAGTCTCAGCACTATGTGACAGGCTGTGACAGGAGGCTCATGCAAGTTCTAGGCCAGCCTAGGTTACAGAGTGAGATCCTGTCAAATATACCCACATCCAGACCCACACAAATATACATATACATAATAAGTGGGTTAAAAATTAAAACAGTATAAAACTAATCTTATATATTTTTTTAAAATATTTTATTTATTCATTTTCAAGCAGAGAGAGAGAGAAAGAGGGAGAGAGAGAGGGAGAGAGAGAGGGAGAGCGAGTGAGCGAGCACCAGAGCCACCACCTTGTGGGTCTGGCTTATGTGGGTCCTGGGGAATTGAACTCAGGGCCTTAGGCACTGGAAGCAAATGCCTTAACCGCTAAGCCATTTCTCCAGCCCCCATAATCTTATATTTTTTAAATGTCTTGACCCAGATCCTAAATGCCTGTTCTCTTTCCTGACACAAAATTGATTAGATATTTTCCAGAAATGTTGTATGTATGCATGTAAATAGCTGCATATAGATTCTACAAAGACTATGCTCCGTCCTTTTTACCTTCTACTTATCTCAGAGATCTAAGATTTATTCTTTGCATTGTCCTCTTAATTTTCAACTGTAGTCTGAATCATTAACTCCTTGAATAAAGATGGCTAGAACCAATCATTTTCCCCAAGTATATCTAAAATTATCTACAGATAGCAAGGAGAATTGGCTCACATTTTCAATGCATTGATACAACTTATATATTACCATTGCTATTATTTAATCCTTGTCAAACAGATGAGCATGTACGAGATTTGTATTATATGCTTAGTGTTGTATTACGTAAAGCGGCAAAAGAAGTTATGAGGACACTGCACATGGTAGGAATCCCAATAATTTAGGAGGCAGAAGTAGGAGGATCACAAGTTCAAGGTCAGCCTGATCTACATAGTGAGACTATGTCTCAAAAACCAACAACAAAAAAGCCACACAAAAATAGTTAAGGGAAGGTCACATGAATTAAACAGGTTATGTATATTCCTGACTTACCCAAGCCACAAATTTTATTTCCTCTGCTTAGCAATAGATTGTTATTACAGCATGTTTTGTTTTAGTCAAACTTGATCTTCACAACAAAGCTACACCTGGCAGCAGTGCTGCCCAGAGTGGGTCTGTGGGAGTAGGCTGGCTGAGAGTGATGCCTACACAGCTAAGCACACCCTCAGACTGAGCCAAAGGGTTTCCATTCAAGACTTGTTTTGTTTTGTTTTGAAGCATGGTCTCACTCTAGCCCAGGCTGAATTGGAACTCACTCTGTAGCCCATACTAACCTTAGACACTTCATCAGCCTTCCAAAGGTAGAGTAATTTCAATCACTTTGTCTGTTTGAGATTATAAAATATAAAAATTATCTAGCCGGGTGTGGTGGCACATGCATTTAATCCCAGCACTCGGGAGGTAGAGGTAGGAGGATCACCATGAGTTCAAGGCCACCCTGAGACTACAGAGTGAATTCCAGGTCTGCCTGGACTAGAGCGAGACCCTACCTCGAAAAACAAAAAAAAAAATATCTTTAAAATCCTGAACAAGGGTTGGGGAGAAGATTCAGTGTTTAAAAGTGCTTGCTTGCAAAGCCTGCTAGTCTTCATTCAATTTCTCAGTACCCATGTAAAGTCAGATGCACAGAATGGCACATGCATCTGGGGTTCACCTGCAGTGGCTGGAGGCCCTGGGATGCCCATTCTCTCATTCATTCTCTCTCTCTCTCTCTCTCTCTCTCTCTCTCTCTCTCTCTCTCTCTCTCTCCCCTTCTTGTAAATAAATAAATAAATCCTTAACAAGGCTTAATAAGCAATGTAAATGATAAATATATAATTCTGTTCATTATTATTAATGCTAAGTATAAGAAATATAATAAGAACTGAAGCTAGGATATAAACCTATAATTACATATATATGTATATATATTATTCATTCATTTATTTCAAAATAAAGAATTCTAGCAGCTTGGCGGTAGAGGCAGGAGATCTGGTGTTCAAGGTCATCATCCTCAGCTACACAGCTTAGATTATATCTCAAAAAAAAAAACTAAACTAAAGATAGAAGGAAGAGAAGGAGGGAAGGGGAAACTCAAACTCTAGAAGTGAGTTCCTACACTGCCATCAATATTCTGAAGGAGAATATTGGCATGTATAGAACCACCAGTCCTCTTTTTGAGCAATTTAGACATTGGTACTGACTTGACAGGTTACAGAGCAGACATTCAGATGCTGCAGTACCATTGGATATCTCAGGAGGGACTCTTTGGTCTGCTCATCTCTGTGTCCTGCCTGTCCTGACATAGCAGAGATGTACATCAGATATTTTATCTTGTTGAAAAAAAGATAATGACATAGTTGCTGGCCAAAAAAGATAATAATGCTCTGAGTAGGTTAACTAAATCTAACAATTTAAGTTTACCTACAATGCAGACAATATGAATGTTTCTGTAATATGAAAGCAACAGATAAGATATAAAGGTAGCCTGGAATGGTGGCATCCTCCTGTGATCCCAGTATTCAGGAGGCTGAGGAGGGAGGAGACAAGGAGACCAACCTGAGTGACACAGTAAGATACTGTCTCAAAGAGACAAAGCACTGACATTTTACAACTTTTTTTAACATAAGGATAATTTTTTTTTGTTTGTTTTTCTAGGTAGGGTCTCACTTTAGTCCAGGCTGACCTGGAATTCACTATGAAGTCTCAGAGTGGCCTTGAACTCATGGTGATCCTCCTACCTCTGCCTCCAGAGTGCTGGGATTAAAGGCGTGAGCCACCACGCCCAGCTAATGTTATCATCTCTTGAAGGACATCTAAGAACAATAGTTTTCTTTAGGAATGTGCTTCCAATGAATGAAATAAGTAGTATAAATTACATTTATTGTGAAAGCAAACAAAAAATACAAAACAAATAAACAAAAAAATAAAAATAATTGGAGGTATTCTAGAAAACTCACTATGAGCTAAGAAAGCACAGTGGTCATCTGAAAATTATTTATTACATTAAATGTTTAGAATAGTCTCATTAAACAGGATCTCTCTCTCTTTTTTTTTTTTCTCTGTCTCTTATTGTTCTTGGGAATTGAACATCCATTCTCACACACACATACTAGAGAAATGCTCTATCACTGAGCTACAACCTTAGCCTTAGAATAGAATTTTTAACAATAGTTATTTCTGAATGACAGCTTAATTTAAGTATTTGGAAACGAAGGCTGAGTTGCAGTACTCAAAGTTACTAATTTTTTTTTTAAAACAATCAGTTATGGCTGTAGAAAACTTCGTGATATTGTTCTCATTTGTTGAGTGCTTATCAAACAGGTACCTAATGATTTATATTTACTGTTCAATCATTTTTAGTCCTCACACTCCAGAAAAGAATACTATTTCTGTTATCTTTGTTTCATACCATGTGATTTTTTTATACTGAGATTAAAATAATATTGAGTAAAGAAATATACTACTCAGATTTTAAAATACACTAAGTAACCTGCACACTGGAGAAAAAAAAAAAAGAAATGCCACCCTGGTTAACAAAAACTGAATTAACTACACTTTTCTCCTAATTTAGAACAAGAATCTTCGAAAGCAAGATTTTTTTTTTTAAGCAAGTGCTTTTATCACTGAACCGTCTCCCCAGTGCCTGGTAATACCTACACATAATGGGAAGAAAAGATAACACCTAAAGAAAACAGAAACTAATTGAGAGGGGGAAGAGATATGCGTAGGGAGGGAATCATAATGGTTTATTTTCTATATGGAAACTATCAATAAAAAGTTTTTAAAACGATTTTTTAAATTTTCTTTGGATTTTCTTGATGTGGTGCTAGGGATCAAATCCGGAGCCTCTCACCTGAGATCAGCACTCACTGAGATTCAGCAGGATTTCAGTGAAGAAAGGAAAGCTTTGGAACACTTACACCATGACATCTTTTGGTTACCTGGACTCTCAGCTTTGCAGCGTCCATCTTCTTACGGAAGTCCTTCTGCAGTTTTGCCTTCAGAGCCACATCAGAAAGGTCCTTGTGCTCCAGCTCATGCAGCTGCTTCTGCGTCTCCGTCAGCTCCACTTTTGCCTGCTCAGCCTCATGCTCCAGTCTCGTCACTTTGAGTGAATACTGTCTGCTCACTGACTTGGCATTGTTACCTTCATGAGAACACAAAGCAATATCAAGATATAATTAGGTTTACAACGTTAAAAAATAAAAATCCTCGGGATGGAGAGATGGCTCAGCGGGTAAGGCACTTGTCTCCAGTGCCTAAGGCTCCGGGTTCAATTACCCAGGACCCACATAAGCCAGACTCACAAGGTGGTGGCCCTGGTGATCTCGATCTCTCTCTCTCTCTCTCTCTCTCTCTCTCTCTCTCTCTCTCTCTGCTTGATAATGAATAAAATTTTTTTAATATTTTATTTATTCATTTTCAAGCAGAGATGAGAGAGAGAGAGAGAGAGAGAGAGAGAGAGAGAGAGAGAGAGAGAGAGAGAGAGAACCAGGGCCACCACCTTGTGGGTCTGGCTTATGTGGGTACTGGGGAATTGACCCCAGGCACTGGAGGCAAGTGCCTTAACCGCTGAGCCATCTCTCCAGCCCTAAAATTTTTTTAAAAAAGAAAAAAAATCCTCTACTCTAAAACCATAGTTGGGCAGTTACCATTTAAGGTGTAGCATGAAAAACCTAGAGGTAGGGCTGAAGAGATGGCTCAACGGTTAAGGCACTTGCCTGCAAAATCTAACAACCTGAGTTCGATTCCCCAGTGCCAACATAAAGCCAGATGCACAAAGTGGCCCATGCATCTAGAGTTCGTTTGAAGCAGCTGAAGGCCCTGGTGTACCCATTCTCTGTCTCTCTCTGCTTGCAAATAAATATGTAAAACAAACCTAGAGGTAGCTGGGCATGGTGGTGCATGCCTTTAATGTCAGTACTTGGGAGGCAGAGGTAGAAGGATTGCTGTGAGTTCGAGGCCACCCTGAGAGTACATAGTGAATTCCCAGTCAGCCTGAGCTAGAGACCCTACCTTGAAGAAAAAAACAAACACAAAAAACACTAGAGGTCCTAATACCCTTATTCTTTTTTTTATTATTATTATCCACAATTAGATAAATTTACTAATACTTATTCTTATTGGACCTCTTTTAAAAAATGTATTTTTATTTATTTACAAGCAGAAAAAAAGAGAGAGAGAAATGAGTGTGTCAGGGCCTCCTGCCACTATAAACCAACTCCAATGCATGCACTACTTTGTGCACCTGGCTTTATGTGGGTACTAAGGAATTGAACCCGGGCCAACAGGCTTTGCAAGTAAGTGCCTTCAATTGCTGAGCCATTTCCCCAGCCCCCACCAGGTGTGTTAATTAGTTCCTTACTGAGGGCTCAGATCTGGTTCCAGTTGATCTTTTTCACTGGTTAAACTTTGTGTTTTAGCCAGGCGTGGTGGCACACGCCTTTAATCCCAGCACTCGGGAGGCAGAGGTAGGAGGACCACCATGAGTTCAAGGCCACCCTGAGACTACATAGTGAACTCCAGGTCAGCCTGAGCTAGAGTGAGACCATATCTTGAAAAATCAAACAAACAAACAAACATAAACTCATAGAAATTAAATTACACACCAGTAAGTGATGAGTCATTGAAGAAATCAAGAAGGAAATAAAAAATTCCTACAATCAAATGATAATGAAAATACAACATACTAAGTAAGACCTATGGGATATAATGAGAGCAGTCCTAAGAGGGAAGTTTGTAGCTTCAAGTGTCTATATCAAGAAATTTGAGAGAACTAGGGAGATGGCTCAAAGGTTAAAGGTGCTTGCTCACAAAGCCTGCCAGCCAAGGTTAAATTTCCTAGTACCCACATAAAGCCAGTTGTACAAAGTGGTGTATGCACCTGGAGTTCATTTGCAGAGGCAGAAGGCTGTGGGGTAATTATATACTCCACCCTCTCTCTCTCTTCTTCCTCACAAATAAACAAACAAAAAAACACAATAAAAAATGGATGAAACAAAGAGTTGGTTCTTTGAAAGAAAAAGTTTGATTAACCCTTAGAAAAACTGATCAGAGTGGGGGTATAGTAGCGCATGCCTTTAATCCCAGCACTTGGGAGGCAGAGGTAGGAGGATAGCCTTGAGCTCAAGGCCACCCTGAAACTACATAGTGAATAGTGAATTCCAGGTCAGCCTGGGCTAGGGTGAGACTACCTTGAACCCCCCCCCCAAAAAAAAACCTGACCAAAAGGACCCAAATAATAAATTTAGAGATGAAAAGGGCACCATAACAAAAGATACCAATGCCTGGGTAGATGGCCCAGTGGTTAAAGACACTTGCTTGAAAAGCCTGCTGGCCGGGCTTTAATTTCCCAGCCACACATATAAAGCCAGACAGACATTCAATTGCCGTAATAATTTTTTAAAAAAGAAATTCAGAAAATCTTGAGGACCTACCTTAAAAACATATACTCCATTGAAATGGAAACTCTAAAGACAAAACTTGAAAACACTGGGAAATGGAAAGACATCCCACATTCCATTCATGGATTGGAAGAATAAGTATTATTTTTAAAAATATTTTATTTATTCATTTCAAGCAGAGAGAGAGAGAGAGAGAGAGAGAGAGAGAGAGAGAGAGAGAGAG